>CM038229.1:57561999-57787887 GCA_021442155.1 Cymbidium sinense | reverse complement strand
AAATATCAAATATGGGTAGTAGAGCTCTACCCTTATATAACCCAGATTATAAATGAAATAAATTATAATTAAGCAAGGAAATCATTGTTATGGGAGTCTTCAAGCTTTATTTGTTCTTTCTTCTTTTTCTTCTTTCTTCCTTTCTTTTCTTCTTTCTTCTTTTGGTTCCTTCTTTTGGATGGTTGGAAGATAGATGCTCCAAGGCTTTACATGGTGCATAAGATAGGATCTTATGACCAATGCTCATCCTAATCCCAATAACAATCATTTCAAAATCATAATTGTACAAATTTACATGAAAAGGCAAAGTGAAAATCTAACTAACACCTACAAAACAAAGGTTAGCCAAAACAAAGCACACAAATCCCAAGTATGTATATTGTACATATCACTCCACACATGGGTGACTAAGTCCACCTGGCCTATGGATTATGCCTAGGGGTATAAAGCACCTGCAAGCAGAAGCATTTATATTTTTATTTATGATAGCGCCCCTTAAGCACAATCCCCTGTAGAAAAGAATAGTTAGACTAAGATCATCCTGCCATTCATTCTATGAGCATACACCCTAACATCCAGTCTAAAATATACATCACAAAATAAAATGAACATCAAACCATGCATCGACCTAACCTAAACCTAGAAGTGGTGACTTAGGCTAATGTGTGTGTTTTGGGAGCTTGTGTGGCATAGTTATGGCTTTAGGTTTAAAATTTCTAAGTGTGAATAACATGTTCAACTTAGAGGAGGTTTTCATTTAAGTTGTTTAATTATTTGGGTTGATTTTATTTCATATTTTGATTTGGTTTAAGTGAATCCTACAATTAATTACTAAGTTATGATGAGAGGGAAAGATAAGAGAACTTTTCTTTCCTTTCCTAACCTAAGTAATTTCTAAAGTAGATTCACATTTTAGTTTTTTTAGATAAATATTTTGATTAAATATTTTAATTAATCTTAAGTTTAGATAAACTCTAAACAAACCTATTCAAAAATAAAGGCATTTTAAGATTAAATAAAATGAGTCCCAAATTCACATAACACACATTACTTTATTTCTTTCCCAACATATATAACATGCATATGGATAGACCCTAAACATATTTATACATACAAATGAGAGTATTTAACACACTTTATGATGCATGCTAAGTAATCCATTTAAGAAAATTTAGAAGTTGAATATGCATGATTTTTTTTTAGCAGAGGGTTTTTCTTATCCAAATTTTCATAGACACACATGAAAGTAAGAAAGGCATAAGTGAGTACAATGCCATTGTTAACCAGAGGTATAAGTTACAAGACCTACTTAGGGCTACTTAAAGCCTCGCTACCTCAGGATTGTCCAGACTAATATACCACTTTCCTTAAATATAAATATATGTATAAAAGAAATGAAATAGAAGAGGAAAATGCAAAAGTTGTTTAATGGATTCGTTTTAGTTTATGCAATTTATGTATGCAAGTATTGGCAACCCTTCTTAGGTGATAGCATAGAGATGAGTAGGATATGGAATTAAGTGAGCGTTAGGTTCTTTTCAAATGAACCACACACCTCACCAAATTCCTATTTAAAACTATACCAACATAAGAAAGAAAAGAAACCCACGCTAAGAATACCTTTATATTTTATCACATGCAAACTCATAATTAAAGTATAAGTAGCACACTTTTAGATTTGGTATTTGATTTATATGATTTGAAAAGAATTTGGATTTAGTAGTGATAATAACCACTAGCCAACACATGGAAATTTGACATAAAGTAAATAATTTCATTTAAAATTTTGAATTTTAAAATTATGAATGCATGACATCACATGAAATACAACTTAACATGTTGGGGAAAGATACAAAGCAATGAAAGCATATAAACAAACTCACTTCACTTAAATCCTAAAGACATTCTTATAGATTAAGAAAGTTTAAAATAAATCAAAGTGAATTCAAAGTGATTTTTGTTTAGTTTGAAGTTTGATTTAATTTTAAAGGTGAGATGAGTTCTATTCTAACTATTCCCACATGTGTTTGATATTTTTGTTTGACTTTTAGATAATTAAATCCATTTATGCATTGATTAGGTTAAGGTATGAATTAAGCACCTTAATTAACCCTACACCACCTTAGAAGAATTAACCAAATAATTATGAGCTAGTGAGATGACATAAAACTCATAAGAAATTTAAATTTGCAATGCACCTAATAAGAAAAAGGCCTAATGCATTTTGGATCACAATTAAAAGTTAATTAAGCTAAGGGGTTTAGCTTAAGTAATTTCAAAACACCCTTTCATACTTATGAATTGGGTTTTAATTTCTTAATTGAACTTAGGCTATTAAACACCTAAGCATCTACCCAAAGTAGATTAATTAAGTTTTAGAACTTTTTAGAATTTTTAGAAATTAAATAAGAGGATAATTAATGAATTAAACCTTAATTAAGAGGAGATTAAGGAAAGAAAAGGGGGTTTAGGGAATAGCTTAGAGGAAATGCCCAAACAATATTCCATAAACACCTTACTTATTATATCTGACCTTAATCAGCCCTAATCATAGGTTAAAATCACTAATCATACCCTAATTATTTTTAATTACATAGGGAAGGTAATTAAGAAAATTATATGCAATTCTTCTAATCCAGCCTTCAATAAATCCCAAGAAAATTAGAGAAGGTAGAAGTCATTCCCTAAATCATACCCAAGAAATTTAGGATTAATCAAAAGCTTAATTAAAAAGTAATTAGTAAAATAAACTTTCAAATAAAACCCAAATTCAGAGAAAATCTTAATTTAAAACCCATTGAAATTAATTTTAAAATATTCTAAGTTAAATTATCTTTCTATAGGATTTTCTTTCATAGTTTTCTAACTTTTTTTAGAGGGAGTTATGCATTTTGGAAGATCCTTAAGTTAATTAGGAATTAATTAAACATTTTAACTAACTCTAACTAATCCCTGGCTCACGGCGCGATGCATGGTGACGGCGGTCAATGTGCTTTACACACGTCCTACTATGAGGGGATTACTTAAGTTGTCAAACCTCGGGTGGCGGCTGGCGCACGTGCTTTTATCCCTGTCGTCCAATCAAAGATCGGACGGGATCTCCCCGTGGTTTTAAAATGAGTAAAGGGATTTCTAAATAAGCGGGATTATCTCAGTTGTCCATCTAAAATGCTCGGATGGATCACTGAGATCTCCCAAGTTCTTCCCTTGATCAATGGTGACCATCCATGATCAGGGAAGATCCAGCTTCGATAGCATGGATTTAAATAAAACTCAACCCACACCATCTAAAGCTAAAGAGCGACAAATCCAATGGTCAAAAATCGATGGGGTGAAAATTTCTTTCACAAAGCTCCACACCACATTGAGTTTAATGGTCGAAAAATCCCATACCTCGCTAGTGGTGATCACCGGCACTCGATTCCCTTGGAGAAGCTTCGTCTGGTTGAGACAAAGCCTTGTTGAGAGTATAAGCACTTGAGGTTGAGTGGATTAATGTATGGGCCAACTCCTCCTTGGCTAGCTTGTGACTTTGATCCAATTAGGTCCCTCCTTACCGTTATAACTTGGGAAAGAACTTGAGCTCCCCTATTTTCACTATTTGAAAACTAAGAAATGGAGAATTGGCAAGAGGTCTAGGAGGCTTGCTATCACTTTATGATGGCTCCTAAGTCTCACTAGTACTCAATCGAATTCAAGAATCATCAATTCAAGTTTGTTTAGGGGGAGTATATCTTCCCCCTTAAAGTCAGCAATGCACTTGTCATTTTGATCCAATTAAGCTTGGATTGTGGGTAGTTTGACCGGTTCAAAGTGTGCACATGGTCAGTTTGAGCCAAGGAGTGGATTGCCAATCTCCCATGTGCCTTAATTTGAGTTTGAGTGGGAGTTTCAATTTTTAATTTTGACCCATAGGGTTGGGTTTGGTCTAGGGACCAAATGGGCTGACCCAAAGCCATTGGGTTGGGTGCACCACTCTCCACTAGGTCCCCTTGAGCTTTTAGGAAAGCCTCAAGTGAATGTGAAGAGGGTATGACCAAATTACCCATGGATTAAGCCAAAATTTGTTCTATGGCCTATGGGGTAGAATGATTATTTTGCTATTTTTCTACTTTGGACATGTTGGGTATGTGGACAAACTAGGTTTGGCCAAGTTTCATGAGATTTGCAATTCATTTGATAGGGTTTGACTCATGTTGACCCATTTAGGTGAAAATGGGTCAACTTGGGTCAAGTTGACCAATATGTCAAATTAGTTCAAACCAAGGGTTGGGTCAGGTTCATATGACCATTTGAAATGTTTTGGTGGCTTTGGTTTGATTCAATTTGGAATAGTTTTGGATTTGACTCATATGATTTCATTTAGGTCAAATGGGTCAAGTTGACCTATTTGACCCATTTGATTTGAGGTAGGTCAAGGGTAGGTTTAGGTTAGGTTAATCAAATGGAGTGGATTGGTATCTTTGTTTCCAATCAATTTTGGTTAAGTTCAAATTTGGCTCAACATGACCCCTTTAGGTCATGTTGGGTCTAAGGTCAATTGGGCTATGTTAGGTCTAGTTGGCCAATTGATACTTTGGTCAACTTCCACAAGTGATTTGGAATGGACTTGACCATTGGTTCTAATCAATTTGGCTTAGATCAAGTTTTGACACATTTTGACCATTTAGGTCAAAATGGGTCAACTTAGTCAAGTGGCCAATTGGGTTAGGTTAGGCTCAAATGTTGGCTTGGTCAAGTTCAAACATAAGTCATGAGTGAACTTAGATCAATGGTTTCAATCAACTGGCCTATGGTTGAATTTGGCTATGTTAGGTTTCATTTAGGGCTAAGTGTTGACTTGGTCAACCCTAAGGTTTGACTTAGTTTGACCCAATTTGATTGCTTGATCATCCCATGATCATTGTTGATCATTATGGGAGTGATATTTGAGTTTAGTTTAATCCAATTTGGTTAGGATCAAAATTTGGCTCATGAGGGCACTTTAGGTCACTTTGGGTCAAGTGAGCCTAAGTGGGTCAAATAGCTTGGTCAAAGCTTGATTTGAACTTGATTGATCTTGTATATGGACTTATGATTGAAATATAAATCCATTTACAAGTGGTTTGAAGTCAAATGGGTTTTGATCCATTTGATAATTTCATATTCAAAGGAAGAATATGAAAGGGTTTTGGCTTTGATTTTTGACTTAGGTTTTGATTGTTTGATTGAATTTTGGATTTATATATGAGCTCATGATTGTAGGGTTGATTGATTCATGAGAGAAAATCAAGAGTTTGGCTTGATTTGAAATTGATTTGGCTAAGTTCAAGATTTTGACTTGAAAGGCTTAGATTGGATTTTGAGTTGATTTGAGTTTGATTTTGGAATTGGTTTTGATTATTTAAATTTATATTTCATTTTATATGTGAATATAAATGAGAATATAAATTGATCATGAGAAAATTTCAAAGATTTGAAGTGGTTTAATCATTATTTGGGCTATTTCCATTAACAAGGATTTAAGGGACTTGGGAAAATTTGGAGTAGGGATTTGAATTTTTGAATTTGGTTTGATTGATTCATATTTATATTTCATTTATATATGTTATTATAAATGAGAATATAAATGAGTTTTAAGGAAATCCCATGAATTTGATATGGTTTGATGATGGTTTAGGCTAAGTTCATTAATGGAAAATTAATGACTTAAGGAGATTTTAAATTGGGAATTTAATTTTTTACATTTGATTTGATTGATTTATATTTATATTTCATTTATATATGTGAATATAAAGAGAATATAAATGAATTTTGAGAAAATCCCATGAGTTTGATATGGTTTTGATCAAGGTTTAGGATAAGTCCTTTAATGAAAATTAAGGGACTTAAGAATTTTAAATTGGAAATTTAATTTGAGAACTTTATTTCATTGATTTATATTTATATTTTATTTATATATATGAATATAAATCAGTATTGAAAAATCTAGGATTTGAATTGATTTGATCAAGGTTTAGGCTAAATCCATTAATGGAGAATTAATGACTTAGGAAATTTTGGACTTAGGAATTTCATGAATTTGAGTTGGAATTTAGAGTTTAGTTGGATTGATTTGAATTTATATTTCATTTATATATGTGAATATAAATGATAGTATAAATGGATTATGAAAAAATCTCAAAGGTTTGAATAGGTTTGAATCATGATTTTGGTTAAGTCCTTAAGGAAGATTAAGAACTTAGGAAAAATTTGGACTTAGAAATTTGTCATGGATTTTGGTCATGGGTTTCAATCATAGATTTCAATCATGGAATTGAATCATGGAATTTATTTGAGTTTGGAGAAAATCAAATAGAATTGATTTGGAGTTTGACTTGAAAGAAGGAAAGTGAGGAATGGTCTAAGCTAAGGGTAGGAAATTTTCCTAACACCCCGAAGGCATGACCTATTCCTATGGCTAACTCTTCTAAATTTCTAAGGCTAGGTTTGAGTGTCCACCTAATCACTAGATGTGCCTTAAGACTAAGGAACTCTAAAGGTCTAAGAGGAGTCCTATATCTAAGATGGAGGGGTTGAGAGCTCATTCTAAAAATGAGGTCAACAACAAAATAAATCAATGAAATCAAAATATAATTTTTACATGGCTTTCTAATCTTGTATTGTTTATATATCTATATGTATCTAAGGATAACAGGTATATTAGTCTTGGCATTCCAGGGATGCATAACTTTAAGTAAAAATGAGCTCATGCATATCATTTTGTTTCACTATTGCTAAGAGAGGATTTCCACATTTGCTAGATAGTAAAAAGGCTTAACCTTTGAGAGTTTATGATGGAAAAACACCTCTTTCTCTTTTGATTTAGCCCATAATCAACTTCATCATACATTTAGGCATATAAAATCTTATAGCCCATGTCAAAATAATGAGTAAAAAATCAAATAAAATTTGATTAGATTTGCATTAGACTAAGTCACTATTCATACCACTCATGCTGTAGTCTCTTAGGGAGTGGATTTAAGGACTTTAGTTTCTTCTTAAATAATAACAACCTAGCCATCTTGCAAAACATATGACTTAACCACATGGTTTATAAAATGTAGGATGAGTTAGTTCGCCATTCAATTCGTTATTAGTCTAGCTGGTGGTTTACTCTCTCTTGTGGAGACAATATACCCACTTTTACCTTAGATTTAGGTCATGCTTTGCCCCTATAAAGCTCCCTAGATTTAGGATCTGAGATTGTTTTTTTTCTATGGGGCTTCTAGCATAAATCCTCACCACTTAGGTATTTTCTTATCTTGTGGAATTATAAGTCCTAGATTTATAATAAAATTTTTACTCAAATATATAATTCTCCTCAATTTCAAACATATAAAGCCTAACCAGGATAGTTTGGAATGCTCACTAGGTTTCCTAGTATCATGAGCATCCCCTACTCATCTCCCCTTGGCTTTGATAATAAGTCTTTCCTTTTCATCTATCCCATTTGATCTTTCAAATATAACCAATTTATTGATAAGTCTATCTTTGAATTCTTTGGAGACAACAATTGCCTACTTTAATCGAGAGTATTCTTAGGGAACTCACCTTCCTTAGGATGTAATTATTATGGGGCTAGCCCTCATAGGAACTTTAGAATTTGATTTAAATAAACCCTACTTTAATCATCCATGTAAAGTAGGGAAAAATCTAGTACATTCAAGACTCATCATGCCTTAGGAGTCCTTATTAGATTATTAGGTTCATTGTAGGATAGTGATTTTTATCTTTTGAGATAGTGCACTATTCCTTGATGTCATGACTGATTACCTCAATAAGTACATCCTCAGATTTGTGTGGTGTCCCCCCTAGAAATCAATAAGTCCTAGATTTCTAATAAAAATTTTAACTCAAATATATAATTCTCTTCAATTTCAAACATATAAAGCCTAACCATAGGATACTTTGGAATGCTTACTAGGTTTTCTAGTATCATGAGCATCTCCTACTCATCTCCCCTTGGCTTCGATAATAAGTCTTTCCTTTTCATCTATCCCATTTGATCTTCCAAATATAACCAATTTATTGATAGGCCTATCTTTGAATTCTTTCGAGACAATAATTGCCTACTTTAATCGAGAATATTCCTAGGGAACTCACCTTCCTTAGGATGTAATTAACTGGCTTGCCCTCATAGGGAACTTTAGAATTCTATTTAAATAAACCCTACTTTATTCATCCATATAAAGTAGGGAAAAATCTCTGGTACATTCAAAGACCCATCATGCCTTAGGAGTCCTTATTAGGTGATTAGGTCCATCGTAGGGTAGTGATTTCTATCTTTCGAGATAGTGCACTATTCTTTGATGTCATTGTCGATCACCTCAATAAGTACATCCTCAGATATATGTAGTGTCCCCTCCCCCTCCCCAATATACACACACATACACATCAAACCAAAATAAACAACACCTTATCCCCAAAATCATAATAATATTACCATAATGTCGTCATCTCTCCAGCAAGTGCAATATATTTTCATTGATGACCAACATTCAACAAATGTTATGAGTAAGTGGTTATCTATGTGAATGTATTGCATCTGTGACACACAATCCAGTCCAACTGCTCATAGAGCACTAATAAATCAAAAACAATTAACTGGCTCTAATCTAGGACAATACAAGTTACGTTAAAATGACCTTGATCTAGATTAAATTTTGTCATGCCAATTTTTTGACATGTTGCTTTGTTGTACCCAACATTTTTGCATATACTATAAATCATGTTACTCCTTGTATTACTCTCATCCATTGTATTTTTTATTCTTCTTGTCCTAGATCGACTGGCCTTTCTTTTAGTATTTTGTCGAAGATGCTCTGACACAATGTTATTGATTATGTGTTCAGGCCACTCATTACGATCAGGGATGACATGGAATTCTTGTTGATAGGTGTTACGGTAAAAGTCTATGGTGTAGTAGGCAGAGACATATTGAATGTGACTCGGATGTTCTTGTCCCAACACAGAAATTACATAAGGGCAGGGAATGTGATAGGCTTAAGGCTATCTACATTAACACTTGTAGTCATGAGTTTGTAACAACTTAATCTTAAATGTTCTGTTATACATATCAAAAACTTGATACTCATTGGTGTTTATCCTTATTGGCTCTAGAAATCTCCTTGTTTCACATTCATTACTCTGTATAGTACTCTTAACAGAAAATATAGAGTCATGATGGTTGGCAAGATTTATTATTGTCTCAAGCCGTTTCATGAAAAGGGAGACAATGTTATAATATATTGTAGTAATTAGTGCCTGAATAAGCAAATCACATGCCCACTTCAAGACACTGTTGAAGCATTCAGATGCATTTATGGTCATCGTGTCATATCTATAGCCACCATCATGAGTTAAAGATCACTGTTCTACATCCCTTGAAATTAGTCAATCCTAAGCTTCTTGTTTTATGTTCTTAATATCAGTCATATACTATTTTAAAATATGAACATCATCAATATTACCTACAACATACATTTTTTAGCATATGAACTTAACGTCTCCTAAACCCAATTGTCGAACAGCTGTTTTGAAATTCTCCCTCAAATGTTAGAGGCAGAAGCGATGCGTAGCCAAAGAAAATATTTCTCTAGATCCATGAACTAGACCTACCTGCCTATCAGATATGATGCATAAATCACTTCTTGTAGATACCAAAGGGATTAAGTCATGGAGTGTCCATTGAAACCAAACCCATGAGTTAATACATTTAGATTCAACTACTACAAATAGTGGAAATAAATCATTAGCACCAATCTTAATTGCGCTAAGAAGAGTCCCCATATACTTACCTAGGAGAAATGTCCTATCAAGACATAAAATGGACGACAATACTGCCAACTTATAATTGAAGGCTCAAATGACCAGAAAAGTCATTGAAATCTATTTGATTATCAAGTGTACTTGATATCTTGATCCCATAATGAACATACATGGCCCATAAAATTCTCTAATGAACGATATGATTCCTCCAAACTACTAAAAATAACCTTGACGCCTACAATGCGCATCCCAAGCCTTCATATAAGACACTCTTATATTAAATTTGGAATCCATATGACCCATAATTTCTTTAGGCTTTAAATCTAGTTGACGTCTAACTGCAGGTTGAATAAAATAATTGATAAACTGTGATGTATATTGTTTGTCTCTAGCATTCAACATTGAATGGTTATATGTATGAGGTGAATCAATACTGTCAATTCTCCATGCACCACCCAATATCTTACTTGAGCTTGATTGTAATTGCCACATGTAAAGTGTAGTTGGGTGAGCATGATACATGCACATTATAGTGAACTTTGTCTTATTTAAAGCATATATCACAAACTCAACATTATTTAGGATAGACCATCCTTGAAAAGTGAACTAAAGCTACTTCTTATCATGGAAGCACATACCTTCTAACAGTTCATCTAAAATATAATTTTCTTGTTTGAAACTTGATTCATCTGACAGCCCATCAAATGTGAGCTCCTTATCACATTCTCTAGTTATTTGAGCACTAAACATGTACTCATTGTTAGATAATAACTGCTCTTCAGCATGACTTATTTTGATTGAGTAGTCTCTAATCAGGTCTCCGACTCTAAAACATAGCTCTATGGCCTTAAAGTAGGCTTGTCGGCATTACTATCATCAACATCAATATCACTGCTTGCTGCACTATACATAGTTTCATATCCCTCATCCTTAGAAGACAATGAATTGATGTAATCACCTTGAGGGTTAACCATAAATTAGAACTTGTCCCAGTAAAATAAGCATATTCTATTGGTGTAGAGTCATATGCTTTGGCTTGAGTAGTTAATTGCAAAGCTGGTGTAATGTACTCAGTCCTAACTGGAGCTCTCTGACACTCCTTAGTATTATCTACTTCTCTTCCTACATATGTTATTTCCTCAACTTCAACATAAATAATTATAGTTTGCACTCATGCTGAATTGATTATAGACTCACAAACTTCATCATCAAAAATGTGTGATGCAATAAATCCAACACCAATAGAAAATCAGCTTGTAAGACTTGTGGAGAACTTTGCTGGATCAAATTTCAATGGCCTCATAATTTGCTTCTGTAAGTCTATGAAATTAATCTGCCATGGAATTTGTATAGGATGATTTTTCCCACTAGTATAAGCCGGAAAAAATCTTCACTTACAATGAGTTCACCACCATAATATAAAAATATGCAGACTATATCTGAACTTATTTTTAACTCACACCAGGGTGATACAGAGAATCATTTATCTCACTTGGTTAAAGAAAAATTTAGTTAAAGGGAATGTAAACTTTGTGTATTTGACTCGAAAAAGTTGAGTATGTGAAGTGTTAGAGTTACTGTATATTTAAATCAACACTTATTACATGCAAATTCTTAAAACGAACATACTAAATAGTGCATGATAATTGAATATAAATATTCTTAGACAAAACATACCTAAACTCAATAAATTAATCTTGCAAACCCCATATCAATATTTCTACTAAGCTTAAGTTACATGTCCAATAAGAATAATTATAATCTCTAAATAATAATGTTTCAACCTAAATCCTAAATCTAATATGCATTTCCAAAATACACAGATCTAATAAAATAAAGGTATTGAAATAATAATCTACCTTAAAACTAAAAAAAATAAGCATATCATACAAAATAAAAACTTATATAACAAGATTTACCATAAAAATATATTTAGGTTTCAAAATACCTAAATTGATGGGCAAAAGGTAAAGGGAGGCGGCTGTCTCCGGCGGCGATGGTGATTCTTAGACAGAACATACCCTAAACTAAATAAATTGATCTTGCAAACCCCATATCAATATTTCTACTAAACTAAAGTTACATGTCCAATAAGAATACTTATAACCTTCAAATAATAATGTTTCAACCTAAACCCTAAATCTAACATGCATTTCTAAAATACATGGATCTAATAAAATAAAGTTACCAAAATAACAATCTATCTTAAAACTAAAAATAAATAAGTATATCATACAAAATAAAACTCTATATAACAAGAATTAACTAAAAAAAACATTTAGATTTTAAAATACCTAAATCAACAGTCAAAAAACAAAGGGAGGCGACTGTCACTGGCGGCTATAGTGGCAAGCTTCTCTCCACGGCTATGGTCGGCGGTCCAGTCATAGCATCAAAATAGGTTTAGGGTCAAAATATAGAGCAGCAGTTCAACAAACAACTAAGCCTAAAATTAAAATTTTTTTATACCTAATTAACTAAATTAATTCTTAATTAGGCCTATTTAAAAAAATAGCCTATTATTTATACCCTATGGTAGTTGTTCCGGTTATTTTATTTGCTTCTACTGCTATAGTGACATTATGCACCAAGAGCTCTTGGCCTAGGAAATAGGTTTTGAGTTTTTAGAAGTTTTAATTTGATGTATTCTAACTAGTTCATAATTATAATATTTACTCAATGTAAAGAGTTTCGATGTTTTTTTTTCTTTATAACTATGAAAATTGTTCTTAGTGCTAGTTTTGAGGTTGACAGAAATATTTATCATTTTAATTTCAAATTGACAAAATAAATAATAAGTGTTCAAATTGCGTTGGAAATAATATTTTTTTACAAATGACTTTTAAAGTCGCTGATTGTCTCAAAGCCATTTGCTAGATAGAATTTCTCATTTAAATAAATACCTTAATATAATTTATTATATGAATTTAACATAATGCAGTACAAATTTGTGTAAATATATTTTAATGTGACTAAATGAAAAGTAATAGAAGCGTATATCATTATTGTGAATACTTAGATTAGAATTTAAGATGATGAAATTATTTAATGCAAATACTAAAATGTTATAAATGTAAATATTAAATGTTAAGTATTAGATATGTTAATATCTAAAAATTATGTAGTATGTATGTAAATCTTCTTTTAATAAATGTTAAAACATGTAATATAATTAGAAAAAAATAGCTGTTGTCATTATTATTTCTTTTTTGTCTTTTTTTATTACAATTGAAGTGGAAAAGGAGTAAAATGCATGATTTTAAAAATCAGACAAGCTAGTTTGATTGTGATCTAGTCCTCTGATCTATTCGGTTTAATTTTAAAATCACTTTTACACAAAATCAGTTAACATAATAATATTTGACATTTTATTATTTTAATATGATGGGTACATATAAGAGATTTAAAATAAAAATATATAAAATAATAGTATTTTCAAAATATTTAAGAGTGAAGATCTTTAAATTAGAATATTGTATATTAAATTCATAAAATATGATTATCATATTATTATTACATCATTATTACATTATTATGATTATATTAAGATAATTTTGATATTTATTACATCATTTGACTAATCATAGTTTAACTATTAAACCTTCTTCTAGTTCATTTGATTTCACCTTTCTTTGTATTTTTTTTTAAATATCTCTTTTAAACAATTAATACATTTAGAGAAAAAGTAAATATTATGATTTATTCATTTTTAATTTCACCTTTCTTTGTATTTTTTTTAAACAAATGGTAGCAAAATCGGAAGTAGAAACATACATCTTCAGCAAGTGAAAGCCAAAAATGATAGCAGAAGTATTACATCTATTAGCGAAATCATCAAATCAAATCAGTTTCTTCCATTTTACTCATTCTTTATATATGAATAGAAATAAACACTCAGAAAATGCAAAGAAAGACAGAATTTAATATATTTATAATTTGCATTTTCTGAGTGTTTATTTCTAAGTCCTCTGATCTATTCATATATGTTTCATAATATCAAAGAAGTGTGTGAGCACACTCATAGTTGATCACCAAAGAAAGAACCTAATGAGGAAAGAGAGAATTTACCAAATAATGCACTTTTAAATGAGGAAAACAATCCAAGGTAAATGATTGCTTCATTAAAAATTTCAAAGTAAAAAAAAAAAACCATTTTAATAACCTCATTATTGATACATCAACCACAATCAATTTCTTTAGCTTCTATCCAAGAGAAATTTATCATAATATGTTTCTAAGAATACATATATCTATCCAACAAATTATATACTTTATAGAGTGGTTCTAATAGATTGAAGAGTCAATCAGTCAAGGCCAATTTTAATAGATCTTAAAAATTTGGAGGTATTATAGTAGGATGAAAAGAGAGTTTATTTCTAATAAGATAATGAGAGGAGGTGTTGATCAGAAGAAAATTATGCAAATGCAACATTTCCTATGTTTAAATCCACTAGATGATAATATCATCTAAATTTATAGTATGTAAATGTGATGTTTATTTTTGAGATGTGGGACACCACACAGATCTTAGGGGGTACTTATTGAAGTCATCAGGTACGGCATTAATGAATGATGCACTATCTCGAAAGATAGAAATCATCATCCTATACTAGACCTAATCACCTAATAAGGACTCCTAAGGCATAATGAGTCTTCGAATGTACCAGAGATCTCTCCCCTACTTTACATGGAAAAGTAAAGCAGGGTTTATTTTAAGCTGGGTTGGTTAAGTTCCCTATGGAGGCAAACCTCCATAGTTAATTACATCCTAAGGAATGGGAATCCCTTAAGATTACTCTCGATTAAAGTAGAAATTAATGTCTTCAAAGATTTCAAGGCTAAACTATCAAAGGATTGGTTATGTTTGGAAAATCAAATCGGATTGTTCAAGGAGAACACTTATTTTAGAAGCCAAAGAGAATAAGTAGAAACTACTCATGATACTAAGAATCCTAGTGAGCATTTTTCAATATATCCTATGATTGGGCTTTATATGGTTGAAATTGAAGAGATTGATTTTATTAAAGATAACATTTTATTAGAAAGCTAGGACTTATAATCCCAAAACACAAGGTTGTGAAATATCTAAGAGGTGAGGATTTATGTTAATAGCTCAAAGGAAATAGCTACCTAGAATCTTAAATCTAGGGTGCTTTAGGGAAGCTAAAACGTCCTAAATTTAAGCGAAGATGGGTATAAGGTTTACCTCCACGAGAGAGTAAATCACTTGACTGACTTACACAAGGCAGAGTGGCAGCCAACTCCTACACTTTAAATCTTTGTAGTACAGTCATATGAAATTGCAAGATTAGTTAGACTGTTGTTTATTTAGAAAGAGACTAAAGTCCTTAAACCCACTCCCTAAGAGACTAGAGCATGACTGGTATGAGTAATGACTTAATCAACAAATGCAAATCTTTTCAAATTTAATTTGATTTTTGACACTTCTTTTTGACAAAGACTTTCGGATTTTATATACCTATATGCATGATGAAATTGGTTTATTGGCTAAATCAGCAAAAATGCATGTTTTCTAGCACAAGGGATGCCCTCATAGGTCAAGCATTCCCCTATCGTGCAAGGATAGAAATCCTCTATTTTCAAGAGAGAAAGAATATGCATGTATGATGTGAAACATACAACATTCAGCTAAGAGGTTACTAAATCTTTTAATTATCTTGATTTAATACCTAGGCTTTACGTGAGGAGTTGTAGAAAATTTTAGTTATGAGTTGTAGTTGGGTAGAAATTTTTTTTTCTAAGAGTCTACTCGTAGCCAGACCACATATTCAATCATCAATCAAAAAGAAACTATGAAAATACATGTAATTTCTAATGCACAATCTCAACATAACTTCAAACATTTAATAGCTAACGCAATAGAATAAAAGGTCGGTGCAGTCGGGTATCGTCGTACAACTTGAATGGAGAAAATAGGTAGCCGAGCTCTAGCCATATACAACGATACATAAAAGAATAACTTACAATTTACAAATAATAAATGCTATGGGGAGGGGGGTGCCTTCAAGTCTTCATGTCTTCATGCC
Source organism: Cymbidium sinense (assembly GCA_021442155.1). Lineage (NCBI taxonomy): Eukaryota > Viridiplantae > Streptophyta > Magnoliopsida > Asparagales > Orchidaceae > Cymbidium > Cymbidium sinense. The sequence goes on along the minus strand of CM038229.1, from coordinate 57,772,051 downwards.
TTTATGTGTCTTCCTCCTTCTTTGATTTGGTTTGCTCCACTTCAAAGGCATCACATGGCCTCCCAGGACAAAGCCTTCTAGCAAATTCTCATCCTTATCCCCCCATAATACTAATCCTAATTCCTAATACAAAATTATATTAAGAATAGGAAAAGTAACTCTAACTACTCATTTAAAATAAGTGTTAGCTAGACACTCATACAACCCAAGCAGTTCTATTTATAATTTAGACTTAACACCCTGCACATGGGTAATCAAGCCCACCTGTCCTAACTTGGATTATGCTTAGGGGCTTAAGCAATTTGCTAAAGAGAGCATTTATATATATTTTATTTGAGCGGCCCCTTAAGCAAAATCCCCTGTAGAAAATATGATTGGGCTAATCATGGCCCACCATCTAGTCTATGAAATGTACACTCTAAGATCTACTCTAAAATAATACATCATAAAATATAACATATATCAAACCATACATAGTCCTAACATAAGTATAAAAGTGATAATTTAATCTAATGTGTATGTATTAAGGCTTGTGTGATATGTCTTAATTAGGCTTTAGAGATAAGATTTTCTAAGTGTAGAAAGATTCAATTTAAAGGGTGGTTTCACTTCAAGTGCTTTAATTGATTGATAAGTTTTAATTTGTATTTTCTTTTGTTTCATATGACATACACTTAGCAACTAAGAATTATAAAGAGAAAAAGAGAATTGCTCCCTTTCATTCCTCACTTATGTCACTTTCTAAAGCATGTTAATTTAATTTAGTTCTCTTTAGTGAATTGCTTATTACACATTTTAAATTAATCCTAAGTTTAGGTTCACCTTAAATGATTGCATTCAACATGAAAGGCTTCTTAAGATTAAATTGAGTGAACTACTAACACAAGACATATATCAATTTATTCCTTTCCATCACATGTAGCATGCATATGACTTAACTCTAAGTATGACTATACATACAACATGTTTTAGCACACTCAAATGATGAATGTAGATGTGCATATTTGAAGTTTATATTTCTTATTTAATAATGTTGAGCTTTATCCAAATTCTTATACAAAAATACATAAGAATGAAATTAAATAGGTATGTGTCATTGTTAAACCAGGGAAGTGAGAAAATCAACTGACCTCCTTGGGGCTAGCTAAAACATCGTATTCCCGGGATCTCCAAACTATATACCCATTTGCATTCAAAACATGTAAATTTGTATGTAAAAATATAAGGAAAGAGACCCCAAATAATATGGCTAATTAATCCAATCATTTAGTCTATTATGAATGAATGTATTCTTAGTAGAAAAGAGGGATTTTTATTCCTTAGCCACACATACATGCACATGCAAAGAGAAATAAGCGAGTACGTGCCTTTGTTAAACTAGGGAAGTGAGGTAATCAAATGACCTCCTTGGGGGCTAGTTAAATACTCGTATTCCTGGGATGTCTAGACTTTATACTTTGCTATCTCACTACACATGAATGTATATGTAAGTAAGAGAAAGCAAGTCATCTACAAATTACATTTTTATTTGATTGGAACATTTATGTATGTGAAATAGAATTTGATCCCAATTCTAATGTAAGAACATATGTAAATGAAATCAAATAAGTGTGTGTCATTGTTAAAGTAAGGAAATTAGGTAATCAAATGACCTCCTTGGGGCTAACTAAAGCCTCATATTCTCGGGCTGTCCAAACTATATACTTATTAACATTCAAATACATGTGAAACTACATATAGATTAAAGAAAAAAAAGATCTATTTCACATACTTAAGCTATAAGCACATGCAAACCTATATGTAAACATAACTACTAACACTTCATATGTTATTACTCACTTATAAGCTTTTTGAAAATATATTGGAATTTAATAGTCATAATAGACATACATGCATTAAATTAAATCAACACATGCAAGCATGACATAAAGGAAATTCATTTAAGATTAAACATTTTAAAACATGAATGCATGGAACCACATGACACACATCATTTAATATGATTAGAAAGAAATAATAAGACATAAAATACATGCTTCATTCAATTAAACTAGTTTCTAAAGATAATTATATCAAATACAATCATTTAAAGTAAACCAAAGCTTCTTATTAAGTTATTTTTAGATGTTTGATTTGATTTTAGAGAAAAGAGGAGATTTAATAATTTGCTGCTCCTAACCCATTTCCATATTGGTTAATCAATTTGGTTCAATGAAAAGAAATTAAGTTGATTTTATAGATTAATTAGGTTGCAATATGAGTTAAGTCCATTAATTACCCCTTTCCTATATCACCATGACTTATTTACCCAAGTAATGATGAGCTAACATGATATGCATATGCATTAGAAATTAAATCAACAATGATCCTAAGAAATGAAAGTGGTCTAATGCAATTGGCTCACAATTAAAAGTTAATTAAGCTAAAGGACTTTATATCTTTAAAATGGGCTCACAATTAAAAGTTAATTATAACATAATGCAATTGGCTCACAATTAAAAGTTAATTATATATTCAAAGCTCTCTCTCTCTCTCTCTCTCTCTCTCTCTCTCTCTCTCTCTCTCTCCCATTCTATTTTACTTTCCATATTACATTGTTCATGAAGAATTAAAAGCAAAAATGTTAATTTGATTAATCAAGTATTATAGAAAATGTTATTAAAGTATAATATGCATCATTTTAGTAGAATGTGATTGCATACTTGTATCATGATATCAATATGTTGGATAATGAGTATTGAAAAAAAAAAATTACAATGAGAGACAATTTTTTAAGCATATAATCTCTTTTGATTTAATTATGAGTCTTTTTTTTTGGTCTATGGATCCATCATACACATTTGCAAATTCTTGAGCTCAAGACTATTTGGTTAACCACTAGACTAAGATGATTTGTATAATTTCTAAATTCTAGAAGTAGATATTCTTAATCCTCTTTAATAATTGACTTTAATCTCTCCCATTAACTATTTAAAATAACTAAAACAATTAACTTTTCTTGGAAATGGAATGCGATGGATTAATAATATAAAATAATTGTCCCAAAAATAATATAAAATAATAAATCGCTTGGAAAATTGTTGTTCCATTATTTATTCTCTGGCTGAAAATTCATACACATGCTATAATAAATTTAAGAAAAAATGACAATTCTTTCCAGAATGATTTTGACTAAATATCAAAATTTAACCATTTCATTGTTAATTGTGATTATATCATTATCTTCACATGCATTGTTAATATAGCTCTCTCTTCTCATACTCTCGATCGTAGAGTTAGATCCATTTATAGCTCCACAAAAACATTTGTTTTATATTTTATATTTTTATTTTCAAATGTGGTTGTTCAATATATTTTTAGTTCTTTTTATTCTTTTTATTTTTTAATTAAATCACATTATTTTTAAAAATAAATACACAAACTAACTTTTAGATGCTTTGAATATTTTTATAAACATATATTACTACCAAATATTTGTATATCAAATATAAATTAAATTAAATTAAAACAAAAAATAAAGCAATCTCAAACATCCACTTGACAATTACAAAGGAAAAGGAGATAATTGTCATTTTTTTTAGGTCATGGATCCATCATACACATTCTTTAGGTTATATAGTACAAACCATCACTAGTGATAATTGTCATTTTTATAATTTATAATACATATTTTTACTTGATGGTTACTAAGAAAATATTAGCTCATAACTAAAAAGCTGACTAATTAACCAATGATTACATCAATTTATAGAAGGGGTGGCTATTCTATAGATAGACCATATTCAAATTAATAAAATCGATGCACATCTTCCATTTTCCATTATACTTCCTAATTAAAATAACATTATAAATGCATTTAATACATTTACGCTAATAAAATTAGTTTATCCAAAGTTATAGCCATTTGCCGATTTTTTTTTAATTTGATCAACCTAATATTTCTATCAATGTCAAGCCTTTAACATACAATATTTCGATCTACTCATTTTATCTTAGCAATAGACCATGCAAAAGCCTTAAATATTTTCTTGGAAGGCATCAATAAGATATTTCAATTAGTTTAAAAGTCTCAAGTCCATCGTTTCATTGAGCTATGAGTTGTAGAACCTCCTCTTAAATATTTCTAATAACATTTAGGTACATTATTTTGACTACAACAATTTCTCAATTTTGTGATGTCTTGTCCTAATGTTTGAAACTTTGTAGCAATATGATACACTATAGCCAAGAAAGTATTAATGAATGGATGATAAAGATTGAATTATAGGTTATCAAGGCAATGAGTACAATGAATTTGAATCTTATTGTAAATTATTACTCTTGTTTTATCAAGTCTAATAGACTCGTTCATCAAAAAGGTTGGCAAACATAAGAAATTTAATTTTATGCATTTAATATAAATACTATATTAATAAAAGAAGATGATAGTCCAATAAATGTATGATACACATATTGGAATGAAAATAAATCATACCCATAATCCTCAAATGAACTATACCACCAATATATGGAGCTTCCTAAATTCTAGTCGCATTAGGGCACTCATCTTCTAATAAGCTTAATGCTAATAATCATAGCCATGAATCTATCCTTTGGAAAATTTTGCTTCTTCAGCTTACTATCAGAGCCTCAAATTGAGATAGAATATTAACCACAACTCTTTGAGAGTAACATGGCAAATGTGTCCAAGAGAATCCACTAAAACCATACTGAAATAGAGTCATAAGGTGTTAAAAGGTTATAAAAGATTCAATGTAAGTCCAAATGCATCTAGAAAATTCTAGAAGAAAGCAAAAGTCTTTGGATATTATAGAATATTTTAAATGCTTCTAAAATTTTATAGAATCTTCTAAATACTACAAAAATAATTGACGAGTTTTTGGAATTCCTTAGAATACTATAATAACATAAGGAGTAATGGGAGAATCTTTAAAGGTCTCCATAATATAATAAATATATATATATGGAAGGTGCAAAGTATTCTACAGAATTCTACCTATATGAATAATATATTACAATCACGGATGTTCCTAAGCAAAGGAGGAGGTCTATAAATATGAACCTTCCCCTTATTTGTAATCCATCCCCTAGAAATTTAAGAGTGAGTTGTAGTGTAAAATCTTATAAGGTTTTTTTTTTGTTTTTGCTAAAAGTAATTTTTTTTTTTTACTTCCATTATTATTCAGTAGTGCTCTTATTCTAAAATGCATTGTGTGAGTGTAAGGTTCTTAGTTAACACTAGGGGAGTGTGCTAAGGCCACATGGCTAGCTTCTAAGAAGTTTATTCTATGATACAAACCATGTCCTTAAGCATGCTAAGTATTGCAATATTTTTTTGTTTAATAATACATATTATTTTTTTTCAAAGTTCTCTTTGTTCTCTTTGTTCTCTCTCTAAGTGTTTTTAGTGTTATAAGCCTGATGTTGCAAGAGTTAGGCTTATTTAGCTTCTAATAGGATGTACTAAGGCTGCATGGGTAATTTTAAGAAAATTTTTCCATGGCCATTAGTATTAGAGTCTATGATATTACACAACTAACAACATAAATGTCTCAAACAAAAATATAATAATAATAATAATAATAATAATAACAATAATTGGCAAAGATTTTAAGGAGAAATAAAAACCAGGAATAAAGTTATCCCAAAATGATTTCTTATGATTAAATGTAAGAGGATGGATTTCAAAAATTTTAGTAGCATAATAAGAGGTGAGGGCACTAGAAATTTTAGTGGGATAAAGATAACACAATACTTTGACATGTTTAGGTTATAAGCACATGTAAATCAAATGTAATATTCAAAGCTAATATCAATTTAACTTACATTTATAATTTTAAAATAGTTTTAGTATTTATTATAATAGTCACACATATAATAGGTTTAATTCAACACATGTAACTCTACATAAATATATTAAACTTGATTATTTGACTTGAAAACATGAATACATGATACAAATGACATACAAAATTTATGATGAATGAGAAGGAATAATTGAACAATTCCATAATCCATTTAACTACTTTAATTCCTAAGGACAATCAAGTTGAATGAAATCATTTAAGGAAAACCAAAGCTTCTTATGAAGTTTGATTTTGGATTTGAATTATTAAATTTAAAGAGGAGAAATAATATTTGCTATTTTACCCCATCCCATGTTGATGATTTAATATGTTTAAAGGGAAATAATTAAGTGGGTTTTATAGATTAATTAAAGTTGAATCATTAAGCAATTCATTTAATTACCCTTTTCTATGCTTCTTTATTCTAATTAACCACTTATTCATGAGCCTCAAATGACATGCTTATGATAAATTAAAGTTGCAATGCTTCCTAAAGAACCTAATGCAATAGGCTCATGCTTAAGTGTTAATTAGATTAAGGAAGTAACTAAACTAAGTAATCTTATAAATTCCCCGCACCCATGGGTTAATCATAATTTTCTTAAGACTCTTTCTGTTATTAAACACATAAAGAGAAACCCAAAAATTCAATTTGAGTTATCTGATCTAATTGCCATTTTAATTTGATTTAATTTGACCATTTAGATTGCTTAATTAACCTTAATTAAATTATGAATTAATTACCCTCCTTTACGAAATGGATTTGGGAAAACAATTAGGAAAGAGGTCATAATCACCTCTTTATCATTTCACTGTTAATCAGTGATTAATAAATTCTCATTTGTTTATCCTTTCCAAAATGGGTTTACTTATATTTTTAGGATTTTTCTACAATCAGTTATAAATTTTTAAATTCTATAGCAATTAATCACATTTTTACACTTAATTAACCCCTAATTACGGGCCATGCGGGACTGGCGTGGACGCTTTCCATGTGGCCATGGGATGAGCCACTTAAACCGTCTGATACAGTGTGTTGAGTCAACGGCGATGGACGGGCTTTCATCCCCACCGTCTGATCTCGGATCGGATGATAGAGATTAATCCCAAGGGTCTTAAGGGATTAAATCAAGAATTCTAACAGATTAAATCATGGCCATCCGTTTTAATCACATGGAACAGAACGGATGATCCTTCGTCCCTCGAGCTACAGAAGACGGACACCGTCCTCCGCTCGATCCGAGCTCGCCAAAGCTCTTGAGGCATTAGTATTGACTCCAAAATGTTTGGGGAAGAGATCCAAAGAGATCCTACGGTGGAAATTGCACGAAATTGCAAAATCTTTCATAAAACACCAACACCTAAGAGGATTCCTACAATTTGCAGGAATTTACATCCATGGAGCTCAAGATCGGTGGTCCAACGACTGAGGTGGTTTCGTCTTGAAGAGAGGAAGCCCTATTGAGAAGCTCATGAGTTGCCTCCCTGCTGGTGGCTCTGTGGATCAAACACTGCTGCAATAGTCACCAGAGTTGGTCTCGAAGAACAAATTAAAATTATAACAAAGTATTTGTGCTTATAATTGAATCATATTTGTTACTCACAAGCAAAAACATGTCGAGAAAACAAACATTAGTTAACCATCAATCTTTTATTTTAAAAAGTAGCATGCTTCTAATATAACGATAATGTACAAATTGCAAACAACTTTTTTACAGTAGGGACCAGGTCTCAGTAGATGCACTAAGCATATATAATATGAAGTTATTTGAATAAAATACAAGTATGAACTCACATTTTATTGGATTAAATCCATCAACCATTTAAACATTCTAAACAAAATTATCATATGGATGCATATATCTATCATGTTAAATGGAGCTCTTCCAAGTAATTGTTGATAAAGAAGATTCGTTCCATTGAGTGTGTGAAATGATGCAATCAAACAAATAGTAGCAAAGCTTAGCCATAAGGCATGCGTCATTTTTTGAAGCCATCTTTCTAATCAATAAAAGAAAGTGCACTTAGCATAGATAAGAAGTGTAGGATAGATAATTAGCATAAAGAAAGTTGTAATTATAAATACTAGATCAAAATACCAACAATCTTTAGGCACGACTTCTCCATGTAAGCCCATAATAATAATAATAATAATAATAATAATAATAATAATAATAATAATATAATAATATTTTACAATCAATATAGTACAGTTATGTGTTGGTTGAGTGTTATATAATATTATGTTATTAATATTTAGATGTGAAAATTATATCCAAACTTCAGATAGTAGTTTTTCTAATTTGCTATAACAGTATCAACTTATGTTACCAGTTGATGTGATAATTTTTTTTTAAAATAATAAATCTATTTTGGAGTTCAATTTTATATCTGTATGGCTCTTTATACTAAAATATTTTACTAAAAATATATTAAAATAACATTATTTAAATTAGAAATAAAAATTTTATTCATACATTTATTATCATACTAAAACTTTTCTTAAACTAATTATGTTTTATATTTTATGTGAAATACATATTTTATTAAATTTTAAGTTTGAAGCCAATATTTTATATTGAAATTGAGATGATGAATTTATTTAATTTTTTAAAATTAATTTAAATGCTGCTTAATCAACTTTTTGTCAACCTGTGAAGTATTCGAAGTATTCTCTTTTTACATACATTTGAGCTGATGGATTGAAAGGCTAAACTTTTTACGGGCATTTTAACTTCATTTTATCAGGTAATTTTTTTCAATATAATAATGATACAATTAAGTGCACTTGTTTTATTTATAGTAAGATTTATCAAAATATATAGCTCTAGGAAACGACTATCAAAGATCTTACCAACAAATAAGTTATCTGAATAAGTTGGTAAAAAAGGCATACATTTTGTATAATACTTTTTAATTTCTCTTTTATCCACTATTTTTAAGTCAGATGGAACTTGTAGGCTTTTTTTCAACTATAAGTTGGCCAAGAACCATAAAAATTCCCCTTGCATCGAACTAGTGATAACTAACTTGAATTCAATTCTTCCGGTCAACCGAAGGATAGGTCCCAATTATATAAAATTGGTTAGTCTATGTTATGCTCATTAATCACTTGTTTTTTAATGAAATAGTTACAAAAAATTTAAATGATAATTAAACATGATATTTTAATTAAATATTTAAAAATAAATTTAGTAAATCTTAAATTTTTTTATTATTATTATAAGTTTAGCAAAATTAATTTAAGATATATTAAGCCACCTCTTATGTGGGTCCTAAACTTTCTCTTGGGAAGCTCTTTTCTTTTATATAAAGAGTGTAACACTAACTTTCTTTTGTGATGTGGGACAAAAGATTTTAGGAGCATGTTTAAATTAGGCTTGGACTATACGAATAAGAAATTAGACTAGAAAGTTGGGGTTTAAAAATATTAAATGGCTTTCAAATATATAAATCTAAAAATAATATTTAAAATATTAACTTTATACTCATATTATAAATTTCTTAATAATAAAACAAGTTATTTTAAACTTATAAATTTTTAATAATATATTATAAATATTTTACATTATATATTTTATTTAATATATATATTTAATAAAGTTTTGATATAATTTTTTTACATTTTAAACTATATATATTTTTATTATAAATTATATTTATATTTATAAATCTATATAAAACTTGTTCTTAATTTTAAATATATTTAATTTACATATATTTAGATATATAATGGCCATATGGTAAGTGTACTTTTATGTCTGTTGGTATAATTATTTCTTAATAAAATTTAATTTAATTTTTTTAATTTATAATTATTAAAAATATTATTTATATATTCTTTATTTTATTATATATTTATCATATATTTATATTATTATATCATTTAAATTTTTATAATAATTTTAATATTTATTACATCATATGGTTCAACTTCCAATTTAATCTTTGTTGAACTATTGAATCTTCAATCTCTTTTTTCGGCTCTTTCTCCGATTAGATTTTTCACAATATTACTTTTATAGAAATAACTTCCCAATTTAATATTTCCTTTTTTATCCCCAAGATCCATGCCTCCTCATGAATCCACAAATAAGTTTCTTGTGACTTCACGGTAAGTTAACCTCATGGTGCACAACTATTTTGATGGCTATGACTTGCTTAATGATATCACACGGCTCACACGACATACCACCTAAGTCACACTTCGTGGACTCCTATATAATACTACGACACATCGCGCTAAGCAATAGCTTTCTTGGGTTTAATTAGGTGCAATGGCTTGTTCATTTTTTTTCTTCTTCACAATGATGATAGCTTTCCTGTGTTTTTTTATCTCAACCAGTTGATTCAGGTCTTGCTTTGTTCTCGGAGATCCCAGATTCGAATCTCGGGGAATGTATATGTTTATGAGTTTGCCATGAAAATGGCTCAAATGGTCCACACAAAAAAATGATATATTTCCTAGGTTGTAATTAGGTGCACTATCTTGTCCTTCATCTTCTTCTTCTTCAAGATGACGGTTACTTTGTTGGTGAGCTAAGTTCCTTCAGTCCTATGTTTTTCATTCTGATCTTTGCTGATATCACCCCTTTTGGTTGAAATTATTCATTAATGTCTGGTGTTTCTCTTAGTACATCTGTCCTGAAATTTCTCTATTTTGATAGACTAGTCTTTGATGGGGAATGTGCATTGGATTGCTTAGTTGATTCTTGGTCCAGTGATCGTTCTTCTCCCGCTTATTCTCTCGATTTTGGCAGATGGACTTGTGAGGGTGGTCGTGCTGAAAAAGGAATAGCTGGATGAGAACAACTGGGTTGCCAAAAGGCTTGCTACTGATGAAATGGAGCACAATAATTTTGGTAGGAATGCTCTTTAGAGGAGTTTTGGATGGGCAGTTAAAGAATTACAAATGCTAAGTACAATGGAAGATCCGTATCAGTTCACCTCCACAAAAGTTCAGTGGTATTTGATATTGGTTGCAAGAACTTAGGGGTTCCATCGGCAAAGCACTACTTCTCGGTAAGTATACATTGGAATGCCTATGTTTCTCCAATTTGAATTACATATGATTTTATAGGACTGCCTTCTAGGTTTTCAGCTCATTTTTGTTACTCAAAATTTATTAAAAACTATTCGATAATTTAATTTCACTCTGATTAGAAATCCCAAAAATATGTAACTAGGTGAATTTAGTTGTGTGAAACTTGCATGGTTTACACTTTGATTGCGATTAAACTGATGTTATATATTCTTTTACGATTTTCATGTCGTTTGCCTTTTCCATTCGAAATATAAGTCCAACAAATCGAGCACCTACAGGAAGAAATGTTGATCTTTTGTCCCATGATCGATCACTTATTTTTGTTGTAGTTATAGTTTCTAATGTTCAGCCCATCCAGCTTCGGAGTACGTACTGTGTAGAATATTTACCACTTTATTTATACTTGAAAAATATATATGCTGAATGTTCTCACTAAAATAAAAGAATAAATTTATTCCCTAGTGTTATCCGGTTGGGAAGTATTTGAGTTTGATTCTCTAGGATATATTGTCATTTCAATTTACATAATGACGAGTAAATGATTTTATTTTGTGCGACTAATATTTAACTTATGCACTAATTATGTCACCCCAAGTGGGCTAACCTGACTCCAAACTTGAGATACATACATTTTATGGCCAACTTCATGCTCATTTAAAGACGTAGTCTCATGTGAGTAAGGGTTCTGAATTGTATAAAGCTTCTTACATGAATAAGTAATAATCCTATAGACACAAAGCAGTAGTTTGAGTAATTGTAGAATTTATAGTTGTTATGGAATTACTTCATTCATTATTTTTAGGAATTACCACCATGACTCATTTCAGAAAGACTTGATTGATATGACACTTAAAATACTACTAGTCGAAGCGAATCTTGATGGAACAATCGATTCAATCAAGATTAATCGAGATCAAATTATCAAATTGACTCTTAAACATGGATTGTTTATAGTCAAATCGAGCGTCTCGACAAGCTGGATCTAACAAGCCCAAGATCTCATAATTCTGACATCATTTGAGCATTCAAATACACAAAATATATCATATGATCAAGGAAATCATCATGAGCCGTCTGATGGAGAGGAGTGGTTCGGATTTTGCATGTATTTACAGAGACGTCACTCCTCCAATCTATAAATAGCCCCTCATCCTTCATATGAAAAGAGGCCAAGCAAGAGAGAGGAGAGAGCTCTAAAGCTTGAAGATCCTCCCTGTCGTGCCACTCGGCAACCACCGCACGGTCACCGTCGGTCGCCATGATCCTCTCCGTCGTCAACCTCTGCTAGTCTCCATCATGACGACTTTCATTGTCAGTCACTGTTCCTCGTTGTTCGCCATCATCTGCTACCACTAGCAATTGTTATCACATGAACGTGACTACATAGTCGTTGTTCCTTTCTCATATACAATTCTGTAATCCCGTTATCGGGAAGATTTTGTACTCTGAAATAGATACATAGTGGAAGTTTTCTTGGCTAGGCCGTAGTTTTTCCCTCTTTAGGTTTTCCACATAAAATTTCTAGACTTTTCTTGTTCACCTCTTTAAATAATGTGTTGGATTTCAACAAAGGCGTAAACTTTCACTCTACATGGTTTTCTAATGCATAGCTTTGGCACCGTCATGGGAAAGATTCCCATTATTTCATCTTGTATGGGGACCAAGTTTTCCAACAAGATCAAAACCACCATCGAGGTGGAGCATTTCAAGCTCTTAAGGAGCGCAAGCGAAGAATGATATTCATCAAACTTCGTTCCTTCAAATTTTGTCAAAAACTGGGGGGAAAATCTTAATCTCAGAAGATCACCCATGTTAAGCATCTAATCGATTACCATCCCAAGAAACAAGTCAAAGTTGGAGGATATTTCAACATTGAGAAGAGATATAGCTTTGCAAATTATGATTTTCCAATCATACTCATGGAAAAAACAAGACCAAGGTTAAGGAGCAACTTTGGCTACAACCACAAATGGATGTTTTGATTCGACCTCTTCCATACAGGTCAATGTCATCAAGTAACACTCTGATAAACAACCTGGGATGGGTCAAAAAGCCTCAGCGGATTCAATTCGACCTCTTCCATGCAGGTTAACGTCATTAAGCAAAGACTCTGACAAACAACCTATGATGGGTCAAAAGGTCCTTGGTGGACTTCCCACGACCTCTTTCATACAGGTTAACGTCACGAAGACTCAAACAACCTATGATAGGTTAAAAGGTCCTTGGTGGACTTCCGCCTCTTTCGTTAACGCGTCGGGTAACACTCGACAAACAATCTTGGATGGGTCAAAATCCTCGGCGGATTTAATTCAACCTCTTCGCGAGTTAACGTCATCGAGCAAAGACTCGACAAACAACCTCGATAAGTCAAAACTCGGATTCAATTCAACCTCTTCCACACAGGTTAACGTCATCGAGCAAAGACTCTGACAAACAACCTCGGATAGGTCAAAAATTCTCAGCGAATTCAATTCAACCTCTTCCACACAGGTTAACGTCATCGGGTAACACTCTGACAAATAATCTCGGATGGGTCAAAATCCTCAGCGGATTCAATTCAACCTCTTCCACACAGGTTAACGTCATCGAGCAAAGAAGACTCGACAACAACCACCGGATAGGTCAAAAAATTCTTAGCGGATTCAATTCCTCTTCCAGTTAACGTCATCGGTAACTCGACAAATAACCTCGGATGGGTAAAATCTCTTCAATTCAACCTCTTCCACACAGTTAACGTCATGGGTAACACTCACAACAAATAATCTCGGATGGGTCAAAATCCCACGGATTCAATTCAACCTCTTCCATATGTTAACATCATCGAGCAAGACTTCGACAAACAACCTGTATGGGTCAAAATCATGGATTCAATTGACCTCTTCCATGTTAATCTTCTACAAAAAACCGGATGGGTCAAAATTCTCGGATTCAATTCAACCTCTTCCACAGTTAACGTCATCGCGTAACACTCGATAAAACAACCTGATGGGTCAAAATCCTGGATTCAATTCAACCTCTTCCATACGTTAATGTCATCGTGCAAAGACTCGACAAACGGATAGGTCAAAGGTCGATGGACTTCCCATGACCTCTTTCACGTCATGGCAAAGACAAACCTGGATAGGTCAAAGGTCTGGTGGACTTCCCACCTCTTCCGTTAATGTCGCCAGTCACTCGACAAACATCCTTAGATATGTCAAAAATCCTCATCGTCGTTGGTCATCCCGACTCTGGCGATCGCCTCTGCGCTAGTTGCCATTATTGACCACCCGTGCGAGCCATCGTGCCATCGCGATAATCTTCACGGTCACCACCTTGCCGTTGCGGTCATCCCGACTGGCGTCGATTCCCTCGTCAATCAAAGCGCCGATTCTTTGCTGACCACTGATGACAGCCATTTGTATCGGTCAGCCGCTATTTCGCGCAGACCATCACGGCAATCTTGCGGTCATCCCCGCCACTACCTGCGGTCGCCGTCGACCTGCCTGCCCTTCTGCCACCGTCGGCCAAATCATCATCGCCGACCATGGCAATTTTCACCGATCAACACCATCATCGCCGGTCATCCCGTAATTCTGCGGCGCTCCACCATCGAATCGCTATTGCCTTTGCAGACCCCGTCGGCCAATTTATGATCGCCTCATCGGATCGCGGCAATCTCCGGTCCGATCGTCTTGGTTATCTTGCGACCACCGTCGCGGTCATCGCTGACCACGTCATCGCCCATCGTCAGACAGCGTCATTGACCCGCTCGGTTATCGTCGCTTATCGCGACGGTCGGTCCGAGGTCGGTTAACACCTCTTCGAGGGAAAAGCGGCTCAGATGAACTGACGCTGATCGCTCAAATGACCTTCTCAAGAAGCGAAGGTGTCTTCTCCCGCCTGAAGGGTTTTATAGACCCATAGAGGAAGGTCAAAATCACTAAACCGCCCAAAAGCTAAAAGCGCTCAAACGGCGAAAGCAAAGCAGGCGGCGACAGCGTGGACCAGTACTGGCGCCCGCGTGTCTGGCGCGCCGCTCCTCATCGTCGACCGCCGACGCCGCGTCCGTTCATGACGCCGCGACGCATTCTCCTCCCTCAGACACGTTCAACCGTAGGTGCCAGCGCTCCCGACCCACCGGCCCGCGCGTCCGTTCCGCGACCCGCCAGCCCGGCCCGACCGCCTGCAGCGCCGCGCCCCTACCCGCCATGACCCGATCCATGGCGTCTTGGCGGCGCCGCGAGGTTCATGGGTCGTAACCTCAATCGACACCCGCGCATACCTACACACATCTGCAGCCCTACATCTGTTTCCGTAGTCATAATCTTGTGCTCACATGAAGATCTGTTCTGTCAAAATGTGTGGTTAATGGACACTCAAATTTTATTGAAGAATTTGCTATTTTCAAGTATTTGACATATATATATATTTTGGATGATTGAGATAATATCATCCAAAAATAGGGGGCAACTAATATGACATTTAAAATACTACTAGTCGAAGCACGAATCTTGATGTCAGCTCGATTACGAATCAAGATTAATCAAGACGTTTATTATTATCAAATCGAATTCTTAAACATGGCTGCTATATAAATCGAGCGCCTCGGGATCTAACAAGCCTCAAGATCTCATAATCCGACATATATTTCGAGTATTCAAATACACAAAATATATCATATGATCAAGGAATCACGTGAGTCACGTATGGAGAGGAGTGGTTCGATTTTTCATGTATTTACAGAGACCACCTTCTTCAAATAGTCCCTCATCCTTCATATGAAAAGAGGCCAAGCAGAGAAGAGAGCTCTAAAGCTCAAGATCCTCCAAGACAATCATGCCACCACTGACAGCCGCCACACGCACGGCCGCCGGGCCACCACTGATCCTTGTCAATCTTAGAATTACCACCATGACTCATTTTAGGAAGACGAATAACATATATATTAATGAAAGTAATGGTATGTTTCTAATCGCTTGTTTTTTAGAAAGCAACTAGAAAGTAAAGCAGCTTCCTTTGTTTGGCCTTTTTGGTTGCAATTCAAAAAGTTTTATGGTGAAAATGTTGTTTTGAGAACCAGAACTGTTAAGAGTGTGGTGGCTATCAGAAAGTTACTTTTTGAATTTTTTAAAAAGAAAAATATTTGTAATACGCACAACAGATTTTTCAAAAAATTATTTTTTCCACAACAGTTTTACAACTAGCTTTTCAAAAAACTACACCTACCCCAAAAATATATATGTTGTTTGTTCTCACTAAAATAAAAGAATAAATTTATGCCCTAGTTTTATCCAGTTGGGAAGTATTGAGTTTGATTCTCTATGATATATTATCATTTCAATTTACATAATGAGGAGTAAATGATTTTATTTTGTAAGTCTAATATTTATCTTATGCACTAATGTCACCCCAAGTGGCCTAACCCTAACACACTTGAGATACATAAGTTTTATGACTAACTTCAAGATGATTTATAGTGGTAGTCTCATGTCAATAAGGGTTGTGAATTGTATAAAGCTTCTTACATGAATAAGTAATAATCCTATAGCAAAAGAAGCGAGTTTGAGACTTTATAGTTGTTATGGAATTACTTCATTCATTATTTTAGGAATTACCACCATGACTCATTTCAGGAAGACTTCAAAATAACATATATTAATGAAAGTAAAGGTGAGTTTGGGACAACTTTCTAATTATTTTGCTTTTTCAGAAAGTAACTAGATAGCAAAGCAACTTCATTTAGCTACTAGCTTTTTGACTACTTTTCAGAAAATTTTATAGTGAAAAAGATGTTTTGAGAACCAAAACTATTAAGAGTGTGATGACTGTTAGAAAATTATTTTTTAAATTTTCAAAAAGAAAAATATTTATAACACACACAACAGTTTTTTTAAAAAATTGCTTTTTCCAAAGCAACTTTATAATCAGTTTTTCAAAAAATTACAGGTACTCCAAACATATTCTAAATCATCATTAGCATCAACAACTATCAAAATTAGTAATATATCTCTATATTTTTCAAAAAAAAATAACAATGATTGAAAAAAAATCAAATAATGCAAAAGTAGCAACCAATTGAATTTTAAAACATGTGATAGATTATGTTTGATCAAATCAACACACTAAACACAAAAGAATAACATTCTAGTAGAGGAAACTTTTCTTATTTTTGTACTTCCTTGTAATGCAAGGCTGAGCCCAATATGATATTTTTACTCATAATAAATGCTTAGATCATTTATTAATTAAATATTGGTGACAAGTAAAAACAAGTATACCTTAATCACAAAGATAAATAAATGGTGCGTGTGACTTAAATCTATTATATAAAAAAGGCAACATATTTATTGTTAAGCATTTGAAGCTAAAAGGACACAAAAGTGATAAACAGATCAATCTTAGAGTGTGTTTGCGTGGCAGTGGCAGTGTGGTGCCACATTATAGTTTGGTGAACTGCATTATGCCTACGTTTTAAAGAATTTTTGATGAGAAAACTACCTTTCCAACTTGGCCTAACTCTTTGGGTGACGGCCAGAAAGCTGTGATTTGACTTTTAAAAATAAAAAAATTGTAGGCCCCACTACAGCTTCTTAAACAACATATTTTTTATAGCACCTTTACCATTGCTTTTTCAGATAGCTGCAACTATCCCAAATAAACCCTTAATCTTAAACAAAAAGTAACTTCTTATACAAGTTAGTGGGATTTAGATGAAATTATAATGCCAATGTCCAAAAAGGTGACTTAAGTACTAGTGTTTTTTGTTGGATTATTTGGGATCTCAAATGCAAATATTTTTTCAAACATGTTAGCAAGATGGAGATGTCGGAAGTTACAATTGAATTTGCCAGAGTGAATGATTTTATATTTAGTGATCTTGGCCATTGATGTGAAAGTTTTAAATATGCATCATAACTTATCCAAGGATTCTAAGATCACATTTCCACTAGTTAAAGAGAGAGAAAAGGGACAAGAAAAAAGGATTACATAAGATAGAAGAAAGTGATTAGTGTATACACAGAGTCAGCAAAATATTTGCATAATTAGTATCGCCAATAAAGAACCTTGTAATGCAAAATGTTATAAAAAACTACAAGTCAAGCTAGAGAATGTCAAATAGTATTATATAACCTCTTAAGACACCATAGGATAGTTTGGGATGCTTACTCTTAGTTTCATAAGCATCCCTACTTATCTCCCTTTGGTTTCGATAATAACTCCCTCCTTTTGATGAATCTCACTTGATCTTCTAAAAATAAACCAATTGATTGATAGTCCTATCTTTGAAATCTTTAGAGATAATGATCATTTACCTTAATCAAGAGCATTCTTAAGGAATCTCATTCCTTAGGATGTAATTAACTATAAGGGCTTGCCTCCATAGAGAACTTAACCTACTTTAAAATAAACCCCTTTACTTTCCATGTAAAGTAAGGAAAAATCTCGTACATTTGAAAACCCATCTTTCTTAGGAGTCCTTATTAAGGTGATTAGGTACATTGTAGTATGGTGACTTCTATCTCTCGAGATAGTATATCATTCCTCAATGTCATATTCGACCACCTTAATAAGAACATCTGATCTACATGTTTCCAAATAAGAAGTGTTATTTTTGTCTTCATTTAATTTATTTTTAAGATGAAAATAAAAATTCACCACAACCATCAAGAGGTGTGAAGAAGAACATCTAATGGTTAGAATCTAATGTCATTACATTTCTCTTCACAAAAGATAAAATAATTTTAATGAAGGATCGATTTTGAGCATTACCTCACCGAGGCTATCATCGGTGCTTCTAATGGATGAGGTAGTTTCTTCTAGTGGAGGCGAAGCCCTATTGAAAGTTTCAAGTCTTTATTTGAAGTATGTTGTTCAGTTGACCAAGCTCCCTTCTAATGGCTATCGACTTTGGTCTAGGTGATGCTTCTCGTGGCTTGGAGACTTGGGAAACACTTTGGGTGTGCTTGACTAGCTCCCTTGATGGTGCTTATAAAGTGAATTTGGGTTTGGTGAAGAATTGGATGAATTGGAGTTCGGAACTACCTCCCCTGTTTCAACTTTGAAGCGAGAAGGAGAAATTCAGGATGCTTGGAAATGTCTTAGGGAAGTTTGGAGGAGCTTGTTTTCAATTCCTAGAGTTCAATCGAATACAAGGACTTTATTTTGAGTGGGAATGAGGGGGGAGTATATCTCCCCTCCTTAGATCAGATGATCGAGAGCCATCTTGCCATTTTCTTTCAATTGCTTGGATTGATTAGTTTGTTTTTGCTGTTAGGCACTCCATGTGCCTCATTTTTGGCAGAGGAGTGGAGGAGAGGGAGTGCA
Source organism: Cymbidium sinense (assembly GCA_021442155.1). NCBI lineage: Eukaryota > Viridiplantae > Streptophyta > Magnoliopsida > Asparagales > Orchidaceae > Cymbidium > Cymbidium sinense. The sequence goes on along the minus strand of CM038229.1, from coordinate 57,752,854 downwards.
CATGTGGTAGGTGGGTGTATGGAGTGATCCAAGTGGTGAATTTTCATTTAGATTTGGGTTGAGTCATGGCTGGCCAAAACCCATTGGGTCATGTTCACCACCTCCCTTGGTGTCCAAATGGACCACAAAGAAGATGTCAAGTGGCCATGAGAAAGAATTGGCCAAATTCTAAGTGAATTTGGCCATAGGTTCATTTGACCTAATGGTAAAATGGTCATTTATCCTTGATTTTTATTTGGGCAGATTTGAAATGATTCAAAAGTGAGTTGGGCCAAATTTTAATTGATTTGGAGTTCATTTGGTTTGAATTGGTGCAATTTGACCCATTTAGGTCAAGTTGAGTCAATTTGGGTTAGGTTGACCAATTGGTCAAATTAGGTCAAACCATGGGTTAGATCAATTTCAAATGATCATTTGGAGCCTCTGAGTGTCATTATTTTGGTTCAATTTGGTTTATATTTGGTATTGGTTCATTTGAGTTTACTTTGGTCAAATGGGCCAAGTTGACCAATTTGACCCATTTGACCCAATTGGGTTAAGTCATGGGTTGGTTTTGGCTTGGTTAATCATTTAAAATGTATTGCAAACTTTGATTTCAATCAATTTTGGTTTGATTTAAAGTTGATTTGACCTTTTAAGTCAAGTTAAATTTATGGTCAATTGGGCTAAGTTAGGTCTAGTTGGCCAATTGAATCTTTGGTCAAGTTTAACAAGTGATTTAGAATGAATTTGACCCATTGGTTGCAATCAATTTGGCTTAGATCAAGATTTGACCTATTTTTTGACTTTTTAGGTCAACTTGGATCAACTTGGGTCAACTGGCCAATTTTGGCATGGTTTGGCTCAATTGATGGCTTGATCATGTTCAATCATTGATTTTGGATTGGTTTAAATCAATGGTTTCAATCAATTTGGCTTATGATGGATTTTGGCTAGTTTAGGTTTTATTTGGTTTAAGTATTGACTTGGTAAAAGGTTAGGTTTGACTTCGTTTGACCCAATTTGTCTAATTGATCATCTTAGGATGATTATTTCTCACAATGTGAGGTTTAGATGGGCTTAGTTCAATCCAATTTTGGTTGGATTAGAATTTGGCTCAAAAAGTGTTTTAGGTCACTTTGGGTGGTGAGCCTAAGTGAGTCAATTGGTTGGATCGAGGCCTGATTCAAGTTTGGTTGAACTCACATATGGACATATGATTGAAATATAAATCCAATAATAAGTGATTTGGATTCATGTGACAATTTTAAGTTCAAAGGATGAACTTGGGTTTGACTTGGGTTAGTTTGATTTTGGTTTGATGATTGAAATTTGTGTTTATATTTGGGTATATGATTGAAGGATTGATTGTTTGAAGAGAAAATCCAAGGTTTGAATTGATTTGAGAATGATTTGGCTAAGTTCAAGAATTTGACTTGAAAGGGTGTAAGTTGGAATTAAGTTGGATTTGAATCTGAGTTTTGAATTTGGCTTTGATTATTTGAATTTATATGTGTGAATATAAATGAGAATATAAATGGGTTATGAGAAAATCTTTTGAATTTAGAGTGATTTGCATTTGTTTGAAGGAGTTCAAGGATTTGACTTGAAAGAGGTAAATTGAACTTTGGTTAGATTTGGATTTGAGTTTTTTAATTGGTTTTGGTTATTTGAATTTATATCTCATTTATATTTGTGAATATAAATGAAGTTATAAATGAGTTATGAGAAAATCTTTTGAGTTAGAAGTTGATTTGAATTTTACGTTGATTTGAATTTGAGGTTGATTTGAATTTGAAGTTGGTTTGAATTTGAAGCTGATTTAAATTTGATGTTGGTTTGAATTTGAAGTTTGACTTGAAAGAAGGAAGTAAGGATTTGGTTCAAGCTATAGGGTAGGCAAGTTTTCCTAATATCCTTAAGGGATGACCTATTCTATGGCTAACTCTTCTAAGTCTCTAGGGTTAGGTTAAGTGTTCACCTAATCACCGAGTATCTTAAGACTAAGGAACTCTTAGTGTTTAGAGTCCTTATGCTGAAGAAGTTGAAAGCTCACTCCAAAAGTGAATTCAGCGAATGTATGTATGTTTAGCCAACTTTTATTTTGCAGGTATAGTTAGATTTACTTTTCCTATTTTTAATGTAATTTTGCATTAGGAATTAGGATTAATGCTATGGGGGATTAGGATGAGCATTGGCTAGAAGGCTTTATCCTGGGGTTCCATGTGATGCCTTAAAACCTACTAAATCAAAGAAGCAAGGAGGAAAGAAATGAAGGCATGAAGAATGAAGACCCCCCACAACATTCATTCATCATAATTATAATTATTATTTTATAATTCTAGGTTGTATAATGGTAGAGCGCGGCTAACCATCTTTTCTTTTTTGGTTGTATGGCGGTACCTGATCGCACCAGCAACTTATTCTCTTACGTTAGTTTCTAAAATTGATTGATGTTATGTTTAAAAGTGCACATTAGAAATGATATGATTTTCTTGGTTTCTTATATGTTTGATGCCTAAATGTGTGGCCTGGATGCGATTATACTCTTAGGATAAAAATAAATTTTCTACCCAACTATAACTCATAACTAAAGTTTTAAATAATTCATAACATCACCATAAATCTAATGCATTAAATATGATAATTAAAATATTTAGCAACCCCTTAAGCTGAATGTTGTATGTCTCACATCATGCACACATATTTCTTCTTCCTTGAAATTGGGGGATCTATATCCTTACAAGATAGGGGAATGCTTGACCTGTGAGGGCATCCTTTATGGTGGAGAACACTCTCTTCTTGCGATTTAATAATCTACTTTCATCATGCATATAGGCATCAAAATCTAAAGCCTTTGTCAAAATGAAGTGTCAAAATTTAAATAAAAATTTGAAAAGATTTTTCATTTATAGATTAAGTCATTACTCATACAACTTATGCTCTAGTCTCTTATGGAGTGGGTTTAAAGAGTTTAGTCTTTTTCTAAATTGATAACAACTCAACTATCTTGCAAACTCATATGGATGGATTCAAAGCATAGGAGGTTAGTTGGTCCACTCTAGGCGGTTATAAGTCCAACGGATTGTCTACTCTCTATTATGGAGGTAAACCTTATACTCATCTTTGCTTAGATTTAGGTCGCACTTTAGCTCTTACTAAAGCTCCATAGATTTAGGATCTGAGAAAGTTATTTCTTTTAGGCTACAAGCATAAATCCTCACCTCTTAGGCTTTTCCACAACTTTGTATTGATGGATTATAAGCCCTACTAATCTAATAAAATTTCAACTCTAACAAAATAATTATCTTCAACTTCTAAAATTATAAAGCCCAACCGTAGGATAGAATAGAATGCTCACTAGGTTTTCTAGTATCATAGGAATTTCCTACTTATTCTCTTTGGCTTCCAAAAATAAGTCTTTTCCTTGATCTTTCCCATTGATTTTTCAACATAGCCAATTCATTGATAGTCTATCCTTGAAATCTTTAGAGACAATAATTGTCTACTTTAATCGAGATTATTCTAAGGAAATTTCATTTTCTAAGGTGTAATTAACTATGGGGCATGCCCCATAGAAACTTTAGGACCCAGTTTAATATAAATGTTGTTTCATTCATCCATGTAAAGTAGGAGAAAAATCTTTGGTACATTCAAGACCTATCATGCCTTAAGAGTCTTTACTAGGTGATTAGGTCTATTAAAGGGTGATGTTCTATCTTTAGAGATAATATGTCATACTTGATGTTGTCATCACTCCAATAGGTATCTCCTATGATCTGCGTGGTGTCCCCACATCTAAAAATAAACACCACAGATATCACCAATGTTAGGTGCATGGAGTGGTCTTACACCAACCACTAATATTTTACACCCACATTGGCCTCATGGCCATTCAAGTGTTAGGGTACTAATATAGTGTGCCTGATTAACCCTCCTTCATCCAAGGGTCATTGGTTCATCCTAGCTGCCACCAACTACTTTTCCAAGTGGGCGGGGGCGATCCCGCTCAGAGAGGTCACAGCTCAGCATGTGCTCCAATTTTTCTGGAACTATATCGTATATATGTTCGGGGTGCCTCGAAGAATTATATCCGATAATGGTACTGCATTCAAGAGCACTAAGATCAACAGCTTTGCCCAGTGGCACACTATAGATTAGAGATATTCCACCATCTACTATCCGAGGATAAATGGCTTGGCGTAAGCCTTCAACAGAACCATCATCCAAATATTAAAGAAGACACTCGATGATAACAAGCGATAGTGGCATGAAGAGTTAGTTGAAGCTTTGTGGGCTTACCACACCACATATAGAACTCCAACTCAATATACCCCCTTCTCCTTGGTGTATGGGTAGAGCGGTTCTTCCATTAAGTCCAACTCCCATCACTAAGGATAGTTGTGGGTAGCAAGATCACAATGGAGAAGAATGCTAAGTTGCAGTTAGAAGAGCTCGAAGGTTTGGAGGAGAGACACCTATGGGCCTGCCAGAACCTCAAGTTATGCAAAGCCAAAATGATTCAAGCTCACAACAAGTTGGTCCGTCCTAGAGCTTCTCAAGTAAGAGAGCTTGTTTTAGTTTTAAGGAGACCAATTGTTGCCCTTCGAAAGATGGGAGGCAAGTTTGAATTCACTTGGGAAGGCCCTTTTTCCATAGTGAAGGCCTACCAAGGAAAATCTTATTAGCACATAAATCATAAGGGAGAGCACCCGATGCTTCCAATCAACGAGATCAACCTAAAGAAGTATTATCCATAAATCTTATTTCAAAATAATTATCAAAGAAAATTTCATCTCAAATTCCATCTCTTCCATATTGAAAAACATCTTTGCTTGTGAATCCACCATGATGTGTTTAGGCTAGGTGTAAGGAACCCAAGGCATCCTATCCTTTATCAACACAACACAACACAAACTATACACAAACACATAAAATAAACACAGATCTTTTGTCTCGAGCTACTTCGATTTGGGATAATGCCCCCAGCAACACTCACTCAGTAGTTGCTCTAGGTCGAGTTGACATGCTACCTTACTAGTGTGTCACCGCAGTGGTTCCTTGTTTAGGAGGATGTAAATATACACTCTTTCTATCTAACTTGACAATTGCACATTGATGAGTGCCTTGTTAATTTGGTAGGCCTTACTGCGCAGCCAGTAAGATACCTCATGTCGGCTTCATTTAAGAAGATGTAAGTCTGCTACACTTTATTCTTGAACTAGTCATCATCCACTGATAGGTTTGAGTATTTGAGGCTTAAGATAAGTCTCTCAATGGCTCCTTTCCTCCTGACTACTTCAAGTCTAGGTCCAATCCTCTATAGGACTCCCGCTAGTAGTCACCCTAGATGGGATAGCCTCATCACATCGATGTAATATCACGATGATCATTTCCATCTGTGAAGATCTTAGTCTACACACATCATTCTTAGATTAATCATTACACACCAACAGGCACCATAGGTTGGTTGGTCCTCGCTATGCTGATAGCGACCCACTCGATGGATATACCACTCATGACAGATGTAAGTCTGTTATGCCTTCTCCTTGAGTTGGCCACCGTACACCTATAAGCTTTCTTTTATAGGGTTCAGGATAACACCCTAAGCACTTCCCCTGTGGGAACTATATTTAGATCACGTCCCTTGCGACCTCATTTAGACACTAATCGAGATACTACTGGATTGGATAGTTCCCCTTTCTTAGTAACCACCTCTGTGGTTGGAGAATCCGTCTTGCAGATTTACAATTTCTTTTATAGTCTAGTAAGGCTAAGATAGGACAAGGCTAATATAGCCTCTTCTTAATGTGGTCCCTCGCACACCAACAAGGCCCATGCAAGCATATAAAAAATATATTGGCTTGTGGATTAGGAGGACACCCAAGTATCTTTTCCCAAGTCATCTTATCTTTAAGGCAATGTCAGCAAAACTCCCTATAAGAATCGTCTAACTAGTCTTGAGTTGATATAAGTCCCGAGCAACATTCACTCAGTGGTCTCCTTAGGTCAGGTTTGATTTGTTGTACTGCCAATAGATCACCCCAGTGATTGCTCCCCGCTTTGGAAGTGATATGCTTTCTTTCTAACTCAATCATTGCACACTGAAAGGCATCACTTAGGTTAGTTAGTTCTACACCATGGCCAGTAGACTATCCCTTTGAATTTATAAATCTCAGATAGGTCAAGGCTGATATGGCCCCTTCTTAGTGGGTCCATCGCACACCAATAGGGTTCATCAAATTAAAATGAGAATAACCTTGACTACTCTTGAGTTGATATAAATCCTCCGGCATTCATTGAGTCATCGTAGGTCAAGTTTGATTTTGTGCTACCAGCATCACCCCAATGATTGCTCCCCGCTTTAGAAGATGTAAGTCTGCTACACTTTCTTCCTATCTTAGACATTGCACACCGAAAGGCAACTTTTAGGTTAGATAGCTCTACCCCACAGCTAGTAGGCTGTCCCTTTAGATTTGTAAATCTGAGATAGGCCAAAACTGATATTGCCCCTTCTTAGTGGGTCCATCATACACCGATAGTGTATATAATTTAAATCTTGCCAAATTTGGACGAGTTCACATCCCCAGTGGATATGTCTTCAATTCGAAATCAAACATAAACTAATTCAAGCAAACTGTATAAAATTGAATCAAATTAAAATGAAATTAATTCTGACTACTTTTGAGTTGATATAAGTCCACCAGTAGCATTCACTCAGTAGTCACCCTAGGTCAGGTTCAATTTATTTTGCTACCAACAGATTACCCCAGCGGCTGCTCCTTGCTTTGGAAGATGTAAGTTTGCTATGCTTTCTTCCTAGCACAACCTTTGCACACCGAAAGGCAACCTTTAGGTTGGATAGCTCTACCTCACAGCTGGTAGACTAGGCCTTCAGATTTGTAAACCTGAGATAGGCCAAGGCTAATATAGCCCCTTCTTAGTAGATCCATCGCACATCGACAAGATCCATAAATTAAACCCATCAAATCCCCAATAGATCTGAGCTCATATCTCCAGTAAATATGCCTCAACCTTAAATTAAATTAAACCTAACTTGATTCTCCCTAGTGGAGCTAAATCATATCCTCCTCCCCAGTGGAGCCCCAAATCACATAAAACAAATCAAATTTAAAACCAGCCTCCTTAGTGGAGCCATCATAAATTAAAATAAATTAAACTGGTCTTAATCTTCAACAGATTCAGGCCCATATCCACAGTGGTTGTGAACCATAAAATCAAATCCAATCTTGATCCCTAGCTGATTCAAGCTCATATCCCTAGCGATATGCCCCAAATTAAGAATAAACCAAATTCAAATAATTTAAATCAAACTCTCATCCCCAGTAGATGCCTACCAAGCAAATCCAACCAAACTGTTATCCTCAGTGGACACATCGATGAAATCAAATTCATATAACCTAAACTTACTTTCCTAGTGGAAGGTCCATACACCCATCCCCGACAGATATAGATTCTAATCCCCTAGTGGATCTTCTTTCCATAAATCATATAACCAAATCAAATTCAAACTCTCATCCCCAACGGATAAATCGAACCTGCTTCCCTAGTGGAAGATTCATATACCCGATCCCTCAGTAGATTAGTCTTCCCTCTCTATTATCCTTGGCATAAGTTGAGTTATATTACATTAAGATCGTGATTCTGTCTACATCTCAGGTTTAGGTATAGATCATTTCTGTTAGTGCTTGCAATCCTTTGGATGTTGTTGATCATCTCGGTCAATGCCAATACGTGAGGTGTGCCTTGTCAATTACACCACACCTATTGGAAGTCCTTTTATTGACCATACTTTTGGAGTAAGTTCTCAACCTCCTCATCATAGATCTAAAACTCTTATAGACACTAAGAGCTCCTTAGTCTTAAGACACTTTTAATGATTAGGTGAACACTTTATCTATGCCTGAGACCTAGAAGGATTAGTCATAGAATAGGCTATGTCTTAGAGACTTGGGAGACTTACCCACTCTATAGCGTCCAATCCATGTCCTCCTTCTCAAACCAAATCCCAAATTCAAATCTAAATTCAAAATCAAATTTCCAAAATTCACAATCAATCCCATCTAAATCAAATCCAAGCTCAAAATCCTTACTAAACCTTATGATTGAAATCTATGGACTTAGCCCTAGCCAAATCCAAATTCAATTCAATTCAATTGATTTTCTCAAAGATCATTTCAATCCCTCAGTCATTCATCAAATTCAAGTCCAAATTGAACTCCAAATAATTGAAACCTAAGATCAAATCCAAGCTTCAAATCCTTCCTAAGTCATATGATCCACCCTCATGAACTTAGCCAAAATCCTACTCAAATCAAGATAAAGTCAACTGATTTTCTTATAAATCAATTATTCCATCAATTATCTTCCCAAATATAAATTAAACCTACATCCAAATGATCAAACTAAATCAAGTCAAGTTAAGACCTCTCTAAGCCATATGGACCTACCTCCATGAGCTTAGCCAAATCTTAACCCAAATTAAGTCAATCTCAATTGATTTTCTTATAAATCAATTATATATTCAATCATCTTCACAAATATAAATGGAACCCACATTCCAATGATAGTAATTAAATCAAATTCCCTTCTAAGCCCTTTGGACCTACCTTCATGAGCTTAGCCAAATTTGCCTTCAAATCACTTCAAACTCAAGTGATTTTCTCCTAAGTCAACTATATATTCAATTATCTTCCAAAATATAAATGAAAAATACATTCAAATAGCCAAAACCAAATTCAAATCAAATCAAAACCCAACCTGAACCACTTAATCCCTTTCCTTGGACTTAACTAAAACCATCTAAATCAAGCCAAAATCAATGGATTTTCTCATGATTCAATCATTCTTCAATCATATCCAAATATAAATAAAACCTATACTCATGAAGCCAAACTGAAATCAACCCAAGTCAAGCCCAACTTAGCCCTTTTGACATAAAAATTCTAAATAAACCAAAACCCATCATAGCCTAAATTGATTTGCTTGAATTTATATTTCAATCCTAAACTAATATATAAATTCAATTAAACCTTAATCAAACCAAAACCAAGCCAATTAACCCATTTAAGTTCATTTGACCCAAAGTGACATAAAGAACACATTTGAACCAAATTCTAATCCAACCCAATTTAAATTGAGCCAAGCCCATCCAAATCTCATACCATGACCATTGATCACCCTTGGATGATCAATTACCTTAAATTAGGCCAAACTAAGTCAACTTGGTCATTTGACCAAGTCAACCCTTTAACCCATATGAACCCAAACTAGCTAAAACCTACCCTACACCAAATTAATTGAAATCATTGATTCACATCAACCCGAAATCATTGATTGAACATGACTTGACCATCAATTGAGCTAAACCAAACCCAATTGGTTATTTGACCCAAGTTGACCCAAATTGACCTAAAATGCTAAAATAGATCAAATCATGATCCAACCCAAATTGATTACAACCAATGGCTCAAGTTCATTCCAAATTGATTATTGAACTTGACCAAAGTCATAATTGAGCCCAGTTTGACCAATTATACCCATTTTACTAACTTAGCTCAAATTGACCTAAAGGGTCAAATTGGCCTAAAACCAAATTATATCCAAATTGATTACAACCAAAGCCTATACTTCTATCCAATTGACCAATTGAACTTAAACCGACACCTAGCCTAAGCTAATTTAGTCAATTTAGTTAAATTGGTCAACTTGATTCAATTTGACTAATTGGTCAACCTAACCTAACCTAGCCCGGGTCAAATTGAGCTTTGAATTAACCCATGGCACTTTGGAACCTGACCAAACCTAACCCAAACCCACTTGGGATCAACCCAAAATTAGCTCAACACCAAATGAGTCCAATCCAAGGTATTACCCATTGGCTAAACCTCTTTACATATGATTCCATCTATTTTTGGCAAAGTCCACTCTCGCATCACCCTTGGTAGCCATCAAACACCCCAAATGGAGTTCTACCTAGTCTCTTAGCCCACTCAAAGTGGGATAGGACTACCCACGTCCTATCACTTTAATGGAGATTTTTGGCCACCATTATCGAGAGAAAAAAATAGGCCTCCAAAGCACTTTTTCTACCATTGCACACACTCCAGGAGCTCCTCCAGGCAACAAGTCCTCTTACCCCCCACTTTCTTTTGGGCTAGACAAACACCAAAACTGAGTGGATTCCGGTAAGGAGGCGACGACCTTTGGTGGATACAACATTCTAAGGGGATGTCAGGGTCTAGATTCATCCCATTCATTTCGCATCCGAGTGTGCTGATTAACACGTACCAAAACCATCCCCATGAGGTAATTTCCAAATCTCATGTGCAGAAGATCTCTTGTTTGTGATGATGTTTGCACGATTTTAAGAATTTCCCTTGCATCTTTCATTTTGAATAATCCTAATATGAAAGTAGAAGTTTTTTGGTGAGAATTACCACGAAATCAAGCCTAGACGGACCCTTTTCCGTTCAATTTTGCCAAATCCCCTCAATTGTATTGTTCCTTGCATCGCTTTCATCATTCTCGAGAGAAGATGAATAACAACTATCTGATCCCGTCTCAATAGGAATGGACGGCTGAGATTAGAAGGAGATATGCATGGATTTAAACACTTAGATCATCCAATTGAAGATCAGACGGTCCGATCGAATGAGCTTTTTCCTGCTTATTTGCCACGCAAAATTGCATCGTTCAATCCACTGTTGACACGTGGAACACGTGATCCAATCAGTGCCGCGTGACTCTCACTAGTTTAAGTAAGAAATTCAGAATTTTCTGCTTTTAAAAATTAATTAAAATCACCTAAAACTTCAAAAATTCATAGAAAATAAAATACTTAATAGATAATTACAAATAAGGGCTTGTTGGATTTATATTTTCGAGAGGAATCCAACAAACCAAAAATCCCTAATTTTTACTAAGTATTATATGCTTAATTTAGATTTTAGTGAAAATAAAATTTAATTACTTAATCTAAAAATATAAATCAATTGAATTGAAATTTTGAGGGATTAAAATTGAGGTTAAAATCTACATACCCTGAAAGTTTCAAGTTAAAATAATCTCTAGATTGGGAGATATTAAATTTTGAAGTTCAAAGTATTTATTTTAGTAAAATAAATTAATAAATTTATAAAAATTATGAAAATTTATCAAAATGATTTTAAAATACTTCAAATGACATAAGAGAAATAAAACAAAAAATAGGACTAATTGACTAATTAGTAAAAATTATGAAAATTTTGTAATCATTTTCTTATGTTCACTTTACTTTTTTAAAAAAAAATTAAATAAGGACTAATTGGCTAACTAATTACTTAATTAGTCTGATTAAAATCTAGAATGTATTCAATTCTTAATTAATTCATGGGTAGATTTTTATGTGTTTAATAGCATAAAGAGAGTTAATGAAATTATGATTTACCCATATATGTGTGAAAATCATAAAAGTAATTAATTATATTCCTTAATCTAATTAACCAATAATTATGAGCTAATCGCATTAGGCCCTTTCATTTCCTAGGACCATTGCTAGTTTACTTTTCAATGTATTTGTATATCATATTAGCTCATAATTATTTGGATAATTATATTAAGGTAACATAGGAAATGGTTAATTAATGAACTTAATGCATATTACAACTTAATTAATCCATAAAATCAACTTAATCATATTTTATTAAACCAAATTAACTTACAAATATGGGAATGGGTTAGGATTAGCAAACTCCTTCTTACATTCCTTAAGTCAAATTGAACATGAAATTAAAATGATACATTAAAGAAGCTTTGGTTCATCTTAAATAGTTTTATTTGGCTTGTTTCTACCCCAAATTAATCACTCATAACTAAATTTTAAACAATTCATAACCATACCATAAAGCTAGACATTAAATAAGATAATTAAAAGATTTAGCAACCCCCCTTGAATATTGCATATTTCACATCATGCATCATCTTGAATCACTCTTGCAAAATGAGGGCCTCCATCCTTACATGCATAGGAACTGCTTGACCTGTGAGAGCAACCCTTACTGATGGAAGTTCACCCTCTTTCTCTTTTGATTTGACCAACAACTTTATTTCATCATGCATTAGGCATATAAAAATCCTAAAGCCCTTTGTCAAAATGTAGTGTCAAAATAGAAATAAAATTTGAAAAGATTTTGTATTTGTAAATTAAATCATTACTCATACCACTTACGCTCTAGTCTCTTAGGGAGTGAGTTTAAGGACTTTAGTCTCTTTCTAAATTTATAACAACCCAACTATCTTGCAATTTCATTTGACCAGACTACATGAATTTAAAGCATATGAGGAGTTACCTAGCGGTCACTGCAGGCGATTGTAAGTCCAGTAATCAGGTGGTTTATCCTCTCTGGTGGAGGTAAACCTTATACCCATCATTGCTTAGATTTAGGTCGTGCTTTAGCTTATGCTAAACCTCCCTAGATTTAGGATCTGAGGTAGCTATTTTCTTCGGGCTACAAGCATAAATCCTTATCTTAGGCATTTTCCTAACCTTGTGTAGGTGGATTATAAGTCCTCATAATCTAATAAAATTTCAAGTCAAACAAAATAATTCTCTTTAACTTCAAATATATAAAGCTCAACTATATGATAGATTGAAATGCTCACTAGGATTCTTGGTATCTTGAGCATTCCCTACTCATCTTCTTTAGTATCCAAAATAAGTCTCTTCATTTGAACTTTCTCACTTGCTTTTATAATATAACAAATTTATTGATAGTTTAGCCTTGAAATATTTGGAGACAACAATTACCTATTTTAATTGAGAGTATTCCTAAGGAATTCTCCTTCCTTAGGATGTAATTAATTATGAAGGCTTTCCTCCATAAAGAACTTTAGAACACGGTTTAATATAAACTCTATTTTATTCATCTATGTAAAGCAGAAGAAAAATCTCTAGTACATTCGAAGACCCATCATGCCTTAGGAGTCTTTATTAGATGATTAGGTCCATTGAAGGGTGATGTCTCTATCTTTCGAGATAGTACATCATACCTCAATGTCATATCCGATCATTTCAATAAGTACCCACTACGATCTATGTGGTGTCCCCATACACATCCAAAAATAAACACCACACATATCTACAAGATTTAGCAGGATTTAACAAATCTATTACCAAACATCTTTTTATGATTTAATAGCTCATGATTTACTAAATCCATATATACTGGATTTAATAAATCTTACTTGAATTAAATCCAATCTGTTGCCAAACACCTTTAGGTATGCTAAAATTTTCAATATAAAAAATAAAAACACACCTAGTTATATATACAACAATCTATGTAACAAATTCAATATAAAAAATTAGTATATACTTTCTTTTGATGGATTGAAATACATGTATATATGTAATATTATTAAATCATTTCATTTGCGAGTAGTTGGATGAAAAGAAACGCATGTTTGGCTTTGTAGTAGTAGGGATGAAATTCAGATACAATCATCAACTATAACCCCAAAAGAACAAGATTTCACAAACAACATAGAGGTCGAATGAAGGGAATATCTTGTAGAGGAAATTATATTTATTTTGGCAAATACGCTCTTAGGCACTTGAATCGCATGGATCATAGCTAAATAAATAGAAGTAAGGCGAAGAGCAATGACATGATATGCACGTCATGGTGGTAAGGGTATGTATCATTTCCAACAAACTTATTACTATGAGACCTTTGTGGCATTCCAATTTAGCAAACCAGAAGACCAAACAGATAAAAATTACAAACATATCCTACATACTAGACAAGCAAGCCGTAAAATTATTTTCAATCTCATAAACCATTAGGAATCTCTCTTTCATGGTGAGGTAAAGGAGAACTAAAAATAGGGTTGAGCATCATAAATATAACTCTAATACAGATAGAAAGAAATGAGATTTTAGCCAAAATGAAGAAGAGATATATAATGATTTATAAGGATTTAAGGCAAAATGAAGGAGAAACTGGAACTTTCATTGCCTTGCAGTGTGCCAACCTCCACTATTCTTTCGGCCAAGGGCATATGAATGTGGTTGGCTTGGCGTGTAAAGAATGGGAGAGAGTGAGAGGCTAAGAAAACAAGGGCGAAGATTGAGAATAGCTTTTGCGCCTGCAGCATGTTAGGGCTATGGGAAAAAGGTGAAAAGATATTTTATGACGAACAAATGATCATTTTGCCCACTATTATGGGGTTTATAAAATTCAGGATGGACAAGTGCTCACCTTGAAATATCGGTAGCTCCTCCTTGGGAGGTTTATCATGTTGATAAGCTATGCATGTAACCTCGATGTAAATGAACCAAAATTATTTCAAATAAATAATTTAAATACTAATATGGAAGATAAATAACCTACCAATTGATATCAAAAATCAAACTGTCAATTTACAATGGAAGATAAATAACCTACCAATTGATATCAAAAATCACTGTCAATTTACAAACTAAACCATATATATATATATATATATATATATATATATATATATATATATATATATATATATACATATATATATATATATATATATATATATATACATATATACATACATATATTCACATATATATATTACATATATATACATATATATACATATACATACATATACATACATATACATATTATATACATACATATATATACATAATATATACATCATATATATATATATACACATACATATATACATACATATATATATATACATATATATATATATACATACATATACATACATACATACATATATATATAATATTCCTTGTATACATATATGTATGTATAATTGTAACGCCTTGTGTCAAATTCAAATTTGCTGGCCTACTATATTAAGAATTAGCGTAAAAAAAACTCATTTTTTTATATTTATTGTGGTAATCAGCATAAAGAAATAAATATATATATATAAATATATATATATAAATATATATATATATATATATATACAACGTAAATGATGTTGGCATGTGTATTTAAGCAATAGAGGCAAATAATAATTGAGCTCGCTCAAGGTAACTTACCCTCTCACATACAATCAAATCATACATAATCAAATTCAAATTAAATCTATTTGCAGTGAGGAACCAAAAGATGAGTCTTAGGAGAGAACTTTCTATAAGGATTAAAAAATTAAAATGGCCTCAACACGTTTTCTTGACTCTTTCATTTGCACATTTGGAAGTGGGCTCTCCATTATTCCTAACTAAATTTGTTTTCAAAGGAACGATTATTTATGTCAGTTCAGTGGGTCCAACAAGCATAAATAAGAGCTTCCTAACAAGATTAATTACCTCACTAATTACTTATTAAACCAATTAAAGCATGATGACAGGTCTGCTTACCCTTACTATAAGAAAATATTCTTTTAAATTCGTTTGTTTGGTCATCAAGAATTTCCCGTGAAGTTAGGGTTAGGGTTTCCAATTGGAAAACTATGAACAGAAACGCGTGAGCTATTAGTTTGATTTATGATTCTCAAAATGGAAAGAGAGTCCCGAAGAAGGTAAGCTTTGCGTTTGAAAGTGTTGGAGTTGATCTTCAATGCTAAGAAAATGACCAACGTGACATGACTGTTGTTGCATGCTAGAGAATTTTATTTCGGTAGATGCGAGATCTTCGTCGTAGCCCAAAAATTATCCAACACACAAGCGGGATATGAACAGGGGTTATACGGAAAACCCGTTAAGGGAAAAACCACGGGGCTTTGCCCAGAACTTTCACTATGTGTTCAAAAGATAGTCCTTGCTTCTCGAGTTGGAGAAGAAGGTGTTTACAGGGAAATATAAGCGATATCGGTCAACCCAAGGGAGAAGTTTGTTGGAGTGTCTTAGAATTTTATTCCTAGACGCGAGATCTTCGTAGCTCAAAAAATTATCCAACACACAAGCGGGGATATGAACACAGGGTTATAATGCGGGAAAACCAAGGGAAAACCACGGGCCTTGCCCACCAGAACTTTCACTATGTGTTCAAAAGATACGTCCTGCTTCTCATTTGTTCTGAGAAGAAGGTGTTTACAGGCGGAAACAATATTCCGAAGCATCTACAACTCCAACCCAAGGGAGAAGTTTCCCAAAAGCGTGAACCGATCTTCCGGGAGCAACCTCTTGATCTTCGTGGAGAAAGGAGAATCGGTCTTTTCTAGTCCCCCTGAGGCGATCCCATGGCGAGCTCGATCTTCGTGCACTATCGGTGGTTCGGATGATAGATCGGCTGCCACGACGGTGGTTCTCGAGCTCAATCAGAATCGACCCTCTAAGGTGAGAATGCTCTATTTATAGATTTTGGGAGTGGCCTTGTAAATTGCGGAAAACTCCAACCACTCCCATCGGACGAGGCGATCCCTGATCGACGGTGTATTTTGATGATCCGGTGCCTTAATGATGTCTGAATTGGGTGATCTTGGATTCGTTGGATTCGCCTTAACGAGCCGCCGACCGACTATAAATATGTCGCTGACCATTTACGGATCGTGATCCATTTTCATGCTTCGATAGCTTGATCCGAGTCGATTCGAGCTCTGGACGTGACTATGCTTGATATTATGTTCGCCTCATCGAGACGGCCTTGATCAGTTTGCTAAAATCTATGATTAAATCGCTTTTCAAAATGCCTTGAGATTCGCTTGATCGATTAATTTTCTCGATGATATCGTTCGCTCTATTTTTGGGTGACATTATCTCAATCATCCAAAATATATGTCAAATACTTGAAAATAGCAAATTCTTCAATGAACTGAGTCCATCAACCATACATTTTGGGAGAATAAATTGTCATAAAAGTACAATATTGATTATGGATGTGGGTAAGCGCGTGATATTTTGAGGTTATGGACTGTTCGACACTTACAAGTTTTCAGGCTCGGACCATACCCGCTGTCGCAGTCAGAAGGCCGGCTGGCGCGCAAGGAAGGCATATGGCTCCCGCGAACAATGGGTCTGAGCCCACCGCCTGATGCGTCAACGGCGTTCACACGTCATCGCGGGAGCGGGCATCCCGGCCATACCATCACGTCGAAGGCTCATTCGGCCTACCGGGTTATATCGGTCGGGTCATACCATGCGACCCGCCATCGTCACAGAGGACGACGCGGCCTGCCGATGATGGCGCGCTGGGAACGGCAGCACATACAGCGAGAGCGGCTGGCTGTATGAAGCTGGCATGACTACCATGGGCTGGCCCCCTGCCCAGGCTGGTCACCTGGTCTGAAGGACTGGTTTGGCCTTTTTGGGTTTTACCCTTTACCCTAGGGTCTATAAAACCCCAGGGTAAGAGAGAAAATTCTCCTCTCCTCTTCTCCTCTGAGTGCATAGCCTCCCCGGGGAGTTTGGGCACTCTTTTGGATTCACCTCACCCCAGCCAGAGTGCATCCCCGGTGGGAGTTTGGGCACTCGCCGGATCAACCTCTACCTCTCATCTCCCAAGCGAGTGCATAGCCTCCCCCCTGTGGGAGTTTGGGCACTCTTGGATCAACCTCTACCTCCTCATCTCCACTGCCGAGGCCTCCCCCCCGTGGGAGTTTGGGCACTGCTTGGATCAACCTCTACCTCCTCATCTCCACCCAGTGCATAGCCTCCCCCGGTGGGAGTTTGGGCACTCTAATGGCGCCGGGTCTACGGATGGGCGGAGGTATCGGCGAGGTGACCACATATAGTGGTTGGCGGCCGGTGGGGCCGGCAAGAAGAATCACACGGTACATGGCTGATGGCTTTAGGTCGGCGGGGTTGACCATGACGGACGGCAAAGATTGGGCTGATGACCGGTGACGATGGCAGTGGTTACGGCGACGGGGGGGTAGCGGCACGAACCAAGATGGTGGTTGGCGCCGACGGGATCTTTGACCTATCCGGTGGTTTTTGTCAAAGTGTGACTCGGCGACGCGTTAACTGCATGGAACGAATTGAATCCGCCGAGGATCGACCCGTCCGAGGTTGTTTGTCGAGTATTTGCCGGCGACGCCGTGGAGCGTACAAAGTTATCCGGGTTGTTTGTCGGTGTTACCCGGCGACATTAACCTGGAAGAGTCGAATTAATGCCGGGATTTTGACCTATCCAGGTTGTTTGTCGAGCATGACTCGATGATTGCATGGAAGAGGTCGAAGAATCAAGGATTTTGACCTATCCGGTTGTTTGTCGAGGCGACTGGCGACGCTAACCTGCATGGAAGAGGTCGAATTGAATCGGCGATTTTGACCTATCCGGGTTGTTTGTCGAGCGCGACTGGCGACGTTATCTGATGGAAGAGGTCGAATTGAATGCCAAGGATTTTGACCTATCCGAGGTTGTTTGTCGAGACTGGCGACGTTAACCTCGTATGGAAGAGGTCGAGTTAATCCGCCAGGATTTTGACCTATCCGGGTTGTTTGTCGAGCATGACTCGATGACGCTAACCCGCATGGAAGAGGCCGTGATGTCCACCAAGGAGTTTTGACCTTTCGGTGTCGAGGCGTTGCTCGATGACATTAACCCGTATGGAAGAGATCGAAGAAGTCCACGGATGTTTTGACCTTCATGTTTGTCGTTTTGCTCGCGACATTAACCCGTATGGAAGAGGTCGGAAGTCCACTGGACCTTTTGACCTTTCGGGTTGTTTGTCGAGTGTTTACATGACGCGTTAACCGTATGGAAGAGTCGCGGAAGTCCACCAGGACCTTTTGACCTTTCACGGTTTGTCGGTGTTTACTCGACGCAACCCGTCGGAAGAGGTCGAATTTGTATGAGCCACGAGTTGACTATTGATCTTTGCCTTTTCATTGGTGTTGTTGAGTTGCCCCGTTGGGGGGTATGTTGTATGAGTCGATTGATTCTTTTCCAATTGGCGTGGATATCTTTGTTGAATGGGCCTGATTTCTTCTTTTGAAGGGAGCCGGTCGCCTGGGGTGCTTTTATGTCTCTGGATTATCCAAATTGTTCGCGATGTGCATTAATAGCCTCATCAAGATTTGTGCCACGATGAACTAAGTCGATATGATGGACCGCTCCATGAGTGATGAGTAAAAGGCCTGACGGAGCCTCCAAGAAAGACTCCTCTTAAAGTTCGAGTTTACTCTGTATTTGGCGAGCTTCTAAGGAGAACCTGGAAGTATTTTTGAGGGACTCTCCATCGCTCGGCGGATTCAGAGATGTGATGAATCACGATGATTCTCGCGTGAATTGTTCTAAACACAATGAGCTCCAAATGATGGACGGACCCCGGAAATAGAACCGGCACGAGCCTATCCTTTGAGAGTCGCTGGAATACGACACAAGAGAAGTCATTTGTATCTGTGCATGATCGTAAAGTGATCGATATGCTCGACGGATCGCCATCGTGGTCCATGCCGGGAAGCTTGAATCTCGCCTAAGTATTGCGAGATGATCTCAAGGGATGAGCTTTGGAAGAGGCGGAGAATGGATCATTCAAATTGTTTGTCGGAACTCTTCCCGCACGCCGTCGTAGTTCATCGCGTATAAGATGACGGAGTTTCACCAAACCTTTATTCGTGAGGGCAGATCGGAAGTTCCATGATGTGGTGCCAAGTTCTTTGTTGATCCGGCATTCTGCAATCATTCTCGTGAAGAAAATCGGATTATGGTGAAGTGGCTCTTCTCGTGTTGGAGCTTTGCCGATCCTCGCAGAGTCAAGAATTTGCCGGGAATCCTCCATCCTTTGAACGCGATCTTCCAAAGAATCAAGGATTTCACCCTGGGGACATAAGTCTCGTATGTAGAGAAGTGTTGGAGACTTCGTCTGATCCGAGAATGAGCGTTGGGCGAAACCGTTACCAATCATATTAAAGATATACAATGGGAATTGGTCACACGGGCTCATTGCGAGAGAATTTTATTGAGATGCGATCTTCGAGAGCTCAATTATCCAACACCAAGCGATAAACACAATTATATGTGGAAAACGGGAAAACCACGGGCCTTGCACCAACTTTCAATGTGTTCAAAAGATACTGTCATTGCTCGCTAGAGAAGGTGTTTAGGAAACAATATTGCGACATCGGTCAACTCAACCAAGGGAGAAGTTTCATTGGAGTGTTGCGTCTAGAGAATTTTATTCCTAGATGAGATCTTCGTCGTAGCCCAAAATTATCCAACACACAAGGTGATATGAACAGGGGTTATACGTGAAAACCCTGGAAAACCACGCCTTGCCCCCAGAACTTTCACTATGTGTTCAAAAGATAGTCCTCGCTTCTCGTTAGTGGAGAAGAAGGTGTTCAGGAAAACAATATTCCGAGTGATATCGGTCAACTCCAACCCAAGGAGAAGTTTCCCAAAAGCGGCAGAACGATCTTCGGGAGCAACCTCTTGATCTTGGAGAAAGGAGCGAATGGTCTTTTCTAGTCCAGGCGATCTCCTAAGCTCGATCTTCGGCACTCTGGTGGCACCTGATGATAGATCGTCGGCGTCGACGGTGGTTCTCGAGATCTCTGTCCAAATCGATTCGGCCCCTCAAGGTGAGAATGAAGCTCTATTTATAGATTTTGGAGTGGCGTGCCTTGTAAATTGTGGAAAACTCCAACCACCCATCTGACTCCAGCGATCCCCCCCGATCGACGGTGTATTTTGATGATCTGGGTGCCTTAATGATGTTGGAATTGGGTGATCTTGGATTCGTTGGATTCGCCTGACGAGCCGACCGACTATAAATATGTCGCTTTGGTGACCATTTGGCATGACGTGATCCATTTTCATGCTCCATAACATCTGATGATTCGAGCTCTGACGTAATTACGCTGATATCTTATATTCGTCTCATCGGTGACGGGCTGGAGTAAGTTGCCAAATCGCTGATTAGATCGAAAAACGCCCGAGATTCGCTTGATCGATTAATTTTGGATGTATCAACTGTAATAAAAGTTTATAATTTTTTTAGTTTATTTTATTATTAAGGTATGTGAGAGTATTGGATTAATTTCCCATTAAGTAAATAAAAATATTATTATTTAAAAATTGAATTGTGTGATCTCATCCATTAAATTAATATTTTTATATTGAGAATAAATTTGACTATTAATATGTGTATCTGTTCTAACTTTGAAATTTTTTTTTTTTTAATTCTACATTTCCTTAGCAATTATAACCCTATTATATAAATCGCTATTCATTCATCAATTGCCGAAGAAAGATAACCCTATTATATAATTAACCTATCTCCTCCATCTTCTCTGAACCTCCCGAAGTCACAACTCGTCATTGGTGAGTGTGGATTACGAATCGCGGAGAAAACTTCCACAATCGACATTTTCAACATACAAAGGTATCCTCGCTTGCCATAATTTTAGTTTATAATCGTATTCTGCTTTTTCATGTTGATATTTTTTTGATTTTGGGCGAATTTGGTTGTTTCAACTTTGTCGTTTTATGTTAGCCGGGGAGTGAGCTTTTGGAGTTTTCAAAGTACCTACAAATCCAAGTTGTTCCTTCGTTTTTCTACTCTCATAGCATCTAAAATTTCTTCCTTTCTCTCTCTTCGCTTTTCTCTATGGATAGCATCAAGATCTCCAAACTCATGTCCCTCTGTTTCTCCAACATTTTGGCTATTTCTTCGACAATTAAGCTTCCACAGGACCGCAGCCGCTCCAGCTCCGCTTCTTTTTCCTCCGCCAATTGTGAAATCGGGAAGCTCGTTGTGAAATCGGAATGCCAGAAGTTTCTCGACCAGCTCTTCTTCTTCCTTTGCTTTGTTGTTGCGAAATCCGGAGGAGGACCATATCCGCTCAACACGCTATTCTTCTTTCTCAACTTTGCTGTTGTTGCAGCCGTCCAACCCTTGCCTTTCTTATCTTTTTCCAGGTTCATTGCTACAAAATTCAGGAACACAGAAATTGAGGTTCCTTTTCTCTCGGGTTGCCACCTATCTATTTTCTTTGATTTTGATTTTTTTTCTTTTTCTTTTAAGGTTTTGTATGGAAGATTCTTTTAATGAAGAAAATAAAAATTTCTGAAATTTGGAAGAAAATAAAAATTTCTGAAATTTGGAAGAAAATAAAAGAAAAGAGGGTAAAACACTGGAAGCATGTCTAGACCTGAGTGCTATGGTTTGAGATTTTTAGCTGTTTGAATGTGATTTAGGGTAAACCAGAGCTGCTCAGCTTCCAAGTCACGCAGCTAGCCACATCCCCCTTCCCCCCGCACATAATAGACCACGCCGGCGACACAAGACTATTAAAATATCTCTCACACTCTCTCTCTATTTCTCTCTCTTGAACACACACAGTCATCATTTTCTCTCTCCAGATCGAGAGAAAAACTGACTCTCTCCATCTATAAAAAAAATCAATAAGGTCAAATCCAAACATCTCACATGTTAGGTTGCATATGCTTTAATCAAACCAATAGGAAGTAAAACACTGATTGACATCTATGATCCAACGGGAGGGGGAGTACTAAGGCATAATAATTATTATTAATTTTTTTTTGCAATGGGTATCCACTCAACACCCCACTCATCTCATGACAATGATTAATCCCACGAGCTCCACATTATCACCCACTGGCACTTTTCACCTTAGGTATAGTCCTCAAGAGATTAACTCTGGCCCCGGAGTCGTCCCACCAACTGAGCTAAGAGACGGTGGGTCATAATAATTATCTTTATTTTCTTTCAAAATAGCTAGGATGTCATAAAAAGTGACTTTGTTCTAGCTGTTTATTTTCTTTTAAAATGTATATATATTTTTAAAAATTTTAGATTTATTTTAAAATGAGTATAATATATAAGAAATCAAATCATTATTATATTATATTCCTCTTAAAATAAATTACAATTTTGAATTCCTTAAGGACTAAACTTTGATCAGATATTTTCAGAAATTTTTTCTTTAATTTCTTTTGGGGTAGTGTTTGCGTTGCTTTTCGTTTTGAAATGAAACCGAAAGGTTGTTTGGAGTGGTGCTTTCTCGGGGGGAATTTGAAAAATTCTATCTTAGATACCTCCATCTCGCGATCTGAGGTCTCGAGTGTCGTTCTGTGGAACTTGCTTGCATTTCCTTTTTTACTTCCTATTTTACCTCTGTTAATTTACGAAAATTACTTGGGAAAACCTTGATATAAGGCATTCCGTGACTTTATTCCCCTTTCACTTTTACTTTGCTCGGCTTAATGAGATTGCTGGCAGAATTAGGACTTGCTAAACTGCAAGCACTGGAGGCATTCACCTCTTCGAAGGTCGATGGGCAGCCTACCAACGACACCGATCATCACCATCACTGTATTTATGAGATAGTTTTTTTGCTTGCACCTTTTTTTTTAAATTCATGTGATTTCAAGCTTTTGTTTGATGCCTTTTCAAATAACAAATAGTAGATCCAGGACTTGTACTTTTGATGCGTTCTCGGAAAGCAAATAGTATATATGATATAGTTTTGGCTATTCATATAGAAAGTCAAAGAAAAATAGTTTTGTTTCGGCTTTTTCTATAGCAAGTAGTAGATCGGGGATCATATCATAATCTTTCGGATATGCATTTTGGACCCTTGCCTTCTGATCAATGTTTTGGCTATTGATTTAATTATTTGTACTTGTAATGTTATAGATTTTAAATAAAAGAGATGACGGTAAAACACCGGAGGCATATCTTAGCTCTGTGTGCTATGGTATGAGATTTTGGCTAAACCGAGCCGCTCGCCTCCCAAATCATGCAGACCACGCTGGCGACACACGACTCTACCCGGACATCTTTCCCTAAAACACACAAAGAGTCTCCATATTCTCACTGTCCTCCCCCTATAGCACACAGTGAATGCTTATTCATCACCGTTTCCTGCGCGTTTGGCCGCTACCAGCTGAACCTCTTAAAAAAATAAAGGATGAGAGAGTTTTGACGAAAACTTTGAGGGCGCTTTGAGCTTTGAGGGGAGATCGATGTAACAATACCTGAGTCTCCGGTATAATTGAAGAATTATTGAGCTTATTTTGGATCATTGCGAATATTTGAATTTACACTTGTCAGGAATATCTTGCTAATAGATGTGAATAAGATTTTATTAACTTGATTTGAGCAGGAAGATAATGACGGCTTAGCCTTTGCATTACAGGGAGAGAGCATGGAAAAAGCCATCTTTCACTATCGTGCTTCAAGTTTTCTTTTCAATGTACCATTTTTATTCTACTATCCCAAGAAAGAAGAAGGGGTTGATGGAAAGGAAGATGAAGCCTTGCCAAAGTGCATGATATGTCTATCAGCATTCAATGAAAGAGGCGGAAGTTAAGCAGTTGCCACCCTGTTGGCATTTGTGTCATGCAACTTATGATGCCATTGCTTTCTGGGTGGCGGCTCAAGATTATTTTCAGTATGCGCTGTGTATATGTGCTTGTAGTGGGCAAATAGGCCTACTCTATATAAGCTATTTCATTATGTACGATTAATATGTATATGATTCAAGCAACATTTTTATGACTATGACATATTTAATCGATTTGAGGAAGCAATATTTGATTTGGATCATTGTAAGAGAATGGCTCATTATTCCACTTAGTCTTATAATATTCGCTGTCTTATAAAAGTTGATTTCATACAATTAATGACTATATCACAATTTTATATTAATAAATGCTAAAAATTAGTATATGAATGAGTTATTTAGTATCTTTTGAGTAATTTGTTGGTTCTAACTCGTTACCGCATGATTTTAATTCGGCTCATTTACTTCAGTTATAACACATGGAGTTCAGAATCATTATTACACAATATAATTGTTAATTACTATTTGTTATTCCTTTTTCACTCAACACTACTATGATTTATCACTTAGGGCCTGTTTGGTAGCGTGCATTTGGAATCTGCACAACATTTCAGTGTTTGGTTAAGTAAAGTAAAATTAGTCGTTTTATCACAAAAAAGGTTCGTGTATTTGGAATTCAGGGAATTCAAATCGGTAATGTAAAGTGATGTGGCGGGCTGCCGTCATGTCTCGTCGCCGCCGCCGCCGCGCCGCCGCTTCGCCGGTTGGCCGCCGTGGCCATGGCCTACGTTTGCCGGTCTGCGCGCTGCCGCCGTCGGCCGCCTCCTCAGCCCCTCCATCGTAAACCATTTATTTTCGTTACGTTTGTCATAAACAAAAAAATCTGAAGTCGTATTTGTAAAATTCTCAACCAAATATATAATAATCTTTATTAACTATTCTTTTACACTGCATTTTTAATCTAAATCAAACAACCACTTTAATGATAACTACTATTCACTAACTTTATTGTACAATTATTAACTCATTGTCTCTGCTTTCTCTATTATGTTACTGTTTTATTTTCTTCTTTTTCCCGTCTATTTCCTCTTCAAGTTCTGTTTTACTGTTTCTTGTTGGCTTTTGTTGTTAAAGCTTTTCCGTTTGCCGCTATGCTAGTTGTGTTGTCACTTTTATGTCATGCTACTTTCATTTTCATATGACTATGGATCAGCCTTTACTATTATAGGCCTTTGACCAATTTAAAAACAAAAGATTTTGCCAAAATTATGAGATAGTAACTAAGGATTATGATTTTTTAATGTTTTTCTTCCATGTATATATATAAATTCCTACCAATAGATGTTTATTTTTTTAAAAAAATTTAACAATACAAATAAGAAATATAACAATACCACTATTTAAATATTTTTTAAAGAAATTATTTTACAAATGACACTTTATCATTCTCTATATGAGTCAAGAGCTCTTTTCATAAAATAAATAAAAGCTTAATCATGGTACATACGTATTCTCTTACAGACAAATTTTAAAAAGAAATATAATTAGAAAAAAAAAGAGATAATTTAGAAATGAGTAAAAATACTTTTTAAAAAGATATCGTTTGCAGCTCATCTAACACCCATGTGGGATGAAAAAAAATTCCCTTAAAGAGGGCATTTTAATCTTATGTGATATGCCACGAAGATTGCAAAAAAATTCTATAAAATAATTTAGATATTTTAAACTTATACTATAAAATATATAAAAATGACTAATTAAAAATAAATATTATATTTATTTTAAAATAACTAACAATTAAAATTTATGCAATATGTATCTTTTCTTATAATGAATTAAGCTATAAGTAATTAAACTTATTTTATGATAAATATAAAATAAATATAAATTTTAATAGATTAACCATGTACATATTTTCTTAAATTAAATTCTATAACTAAAATTTAATAAATATAATGGAAGAATTTTTGAAAACTTATGTGTGTCATAAGATAATCCAAAAAATAAACTAATAATCATACTCCCTATGAATCTAATTTATCGCTAATTAAGAGTGAGATATTAAACAAAAAATAATAATTATAAGTAATATTTATAGTTGGCTTAATACTTCATAATTCAAAACCATATAAATCCATTTAAATCTTCAAGAAATTCTTCAAGTAGATTTATTAAATTTTAATCATAAAATTTAATTTAAAAATATTATTATATAATTAATCAATCAAAGTTTATATTTAATTTACATGTATCACAAAATAAATTTAATTACTCATAGCAACAATCATAGCTTAAGTCTTTATAAAAATAGATTTAGATTTCATAAATTTCAAAATTATTAAATTTATTTTAAAATAAATATAATATATATTTTTAATAAATTAATTATTTATCATATAGTGTAATTTTAAAACATTCAAATTATGGCATAGAATTTTTCTCAATGATAAGTGGCATGCCTTGTAGAATGAAAATGCTTATTTTAGGAGTATTTTTTTTGCCTATATGATGCATAGGAAACAATAAACACCATTTTAAAAAGCATTTTCATTATACTTGGATATCATGTAGGATACAAAAACATCTTTCAAAAAAGCATTTATGCTCTTTTATAATTTATTTCCTGATTTTTCACTTTTGCTAATTATTTTAAAATTATTTTTAAAAAAAATTTGTTCGTTCTCTTACCTTATGATTTAATTAACAATATTAAATGTCATACTTTATTACTGATTTCATCATCTTCCTTCTCTTTCAAGTGACTACCGACGTCTTAGTTTTTGCCATCATCATATTTGGCATTCTGATTCTATCACGTGGGGTTTTGTATATATGGCGATGTGGGTTCACCTAATGCGACGCTTGGGCGTCAAGACAATGATTTGGACATGAAGCGGGTTTCGGATTTACTTATCACTTGGCGAAGGTGGTGGAGAGGAAGATGAAGACACAACAGAATGTGTAATTTGTTTGTCTTCATTCGAAGAAGGCGATGAAGTTAAACATTTATTATCATGCAGACATATGTTCCATGTGAGTTGTATTGACATGTGGCTCAACTCACATAATACTTGCCCACTTTGCCGCAAAAGTGTTTTTCCGACTTCATCACAATATGTATAGAAGTTTAGAATATTTTATCTATATCTGTGAATCTCAAACTATTGTATTATGTACTTATTATCTTGCATCATATTATGTATAAATTATTGTTGTGAATATTGAACCATTGTGTTTATTATCATTTATATATATAGTTGTTTCCTTGCCTTTTATCAATCTGTGTACTTCAACATTATATGTAATTAATTCTAGGTTTCATAATTAAATACTAAAGTTTAATTTTATTTTGTTCCTAGATAGGTTTGTCATGACTTATTTATTTATAGCTTATTTTTTACACTTAACAAGAAAATAAATTTTAATTATAAAATCTCTCATTTTAATTTCTTTTATTCTCATTCTAAATTTAAAGAATGATCACGATATTGTATCTTAAAAATCAAGTTTTTAGTAGAAAGATTTAATTTTAGAACCTAAAATTGATTTAGAAGCCTTAGAAGAGTAAAAATAAAAGAATGAGTTTGTTTTGTGCTGGGCACTTTTAAAAAATAAAATACTCAAGTGCTTAGCCTAGCACATTGTGCAAGGTTTGATATATCTTAAGCAATACGTGTTATTTTGAAAAAAAGAAAAGTAAAAAATTATTCTAATATTGATGCCATGAAAAGCCAACTAGTCTAGTGGAAAAATATCATAGTAATTATAATTGCTTCAAGAACCTTTTCAACTTTACTGCGTGAAAATTTGGAAGTAAATATTGATATGAATATGTCATAATAAAGCCTAAAGCAATAATGATTATTCACCTATAAAAGTGAAAATGTTTATAAAACAATAATTATTTACTTTGCACCTCTATGAAAGTGATATCTTAAGGAGCTGTTTGGGATCACTTCTTATTTTTTATTTTCTATTTTTTGTTTTAAAAAATAGAAAATAAATAAAATATGTTTGTTTACTTCTTTTATGTTTTTTTTTTTATTTTAAAACAAATTTATTTTTTGTTTTCAAAAAGATAAAATATGTTTTTTTTACCTTCATATAGTTCGGAGAAAAATCTCTGGTACACGAAAGACTCATTGCTTTAGGAGTCTTTTATTAAATGATCGAATCCATTATAAAATAATATGTTTATCTTTCGAGATAATATGTTTATTTTTTAATGAAGCATTTGATCATCCAAATAAGAAATTCCTAAATTCTACGTAGTATCATAAGATTTTCTCATCAGGATTTTTCACCAACAAATGGTTCTAAATTTTTGCTTCTTTGTTTAAATCTAGTTTGCAGGGGCTTCAAATTGTGGTTCTTAGTTAATTTATAGGTTTCAGATTTCGATCAGTTATTACAATGCCTGGAATTAACAGATGGATCTGAGAGGAAACAGAGAAATGAAGAACCAAGTGAGATAAATTCATCTTACATCAAAGAAAATAATACCATTTTCAGGTCTCCAAGAGAAATTTAAAGTTTGGGAGAATTTTTGTTTGCTTTTCGTTTTTGAAAACATCGTTAAGAATGTTTAAAGTCTGTTTGGTTTTACCACTTTTAAAAAGCATTTTTGATAAAACATCATTTCTCTCTCTTAAGCCTTGTTTGGGTGAACTTTTTTTCTGCTTTACGTTTTCAAAAACACTGTTAATAATGTTTAAAGTTTGTTTGTCTACCACTTTTAAAAACATTTTTGATAAAATGCCATTTCTCTTTGTAATTGAACCGTGACATAGATATAGCTTTTAATACATGTTTAAAACAAATTTTAAACTAAATTTTGTAAATCAAAAGCCTAACCAAACGGGCCTTAGGGTCCATTTGGAGAAGTGTTTGCGTTGCTTTCCATTGTGAAATGGAACCGAAAGGTTGTTTGGAGTGGTGCTTTCTCGGGGTGTTTTGAAAATTCCTATCTTAGATACCTCCATCTCACGATCTGAGGTCTTGAGTGCCATTTCGCAGAACTTCCGTGGGTTTCCTTTTTACTTCTATTTACCTCTGCTAATTTACGAAAATTACTTGCAAAATCATAATATAAGGCATTCCGTGACTTTATTCTCCTTTCACTTCTACTTTGCTCGGCTTAATGAGATTGCTGGCAGAATTAGGACTTGCTAAACTGCAAGCATTGGAGGCATTCACCTCTTCGAAGGTCGACGGTCAACCTACCAATTATATATGTAAGCAAGAAAAATGACAAATAACCAATTATTTCATAATTTATTTTAAGTTGCTATGATTAGTTCCTTTATCCTTTTTTTGCTTTTCTAAACCGCATGGAGATTACATATTATAGAAATGACAAGCTAAGATGAGATGACGTGGCGCCATCTAAACCGTATACGACTTCTCGTATAAAAAATTCAATCTGGGCGGGCTCACGGGTAAACGAAATGGGCCATAATAATACCTGTGATCCTCATTTTCTGGAATTATAAGCCGCCGGACAAAATTCCAATGGCTAATCAAATCTGCACTATTCAATGCCTTCATCATGCGGATCATAAAATAGAGAGTGGCTATAAATAATATATATTATATGTTGGATAATAAATATAAATATCTTTCATAAAATCATATTTTTATCAAAGATATTTAATAAACATTAGGATTTTATATATAAAGCTTGTGAGATTCTAGATGGAATGCTAATAAGATTATATTTGGATGCAGAGAAAAGTCATATTAGTCTTTATTTATTTAAGCTTGTGGAGGCCATTTATTCATCCATGAGAGTTCATTCAATAACATAATATGAACGTTCTAACTAGTTTTAGCAATTATTTAGAGCATTTAGACAATCAATTAGTAAATTAAGTTATTATTAACTAGTATTGCACATAGATAAAACCTTTTTTTTTTTGAAAAATATAGAGATATATTACTAATTTTGATAGTTATTGATGCTAATGATGATTTAGGATCTGTTTGGAGTACCTGTAGTTTTTTGAAAAATTGATTATAAAGTTGTTGTGGAAAAAATCATTTTTAAAAAAAGCTGTTGTGTGTTATAAATATTTTTCTTTTTGAAAATTTAAAAAATAATTTTCTAACAATCATCACACTCTTAACAGTTTTAGTTCTCAAAACATCTTTTTCACCACAAAACTTTCTGAAAAGTAGTCAAAAAGTTAGTAGCCAAACGAAGTTGCTTTGTTATCTAATTATTTTCTGAAAAAGCAAAATAATTAGAAAGCTGTCCCAAACGTACATTTACTTTCATTAATATATGTTATTTTGAAGTCTTCCTGAAATGAGTCATGGTGGTAATTCCTAAAAATAATAAATGAAGTAATTCCATAACAACTATAAAGTCTGCAATTACTCAAACTACTACTTTGTGGCTATAGGATTATTGCTTATTCATGTAAGAAGCTTTATACAATTCACAACCCTTACTCACATGAGACTGCCACTATAAATCATCTTGAAGTTAGCCATAAAACTTGTGTATCTCAAGTGTGGGTCAGGTTAGGCCACTTGGGGTGACATAATTAGTGTATAAGATAAATATTAGACTTACAAAATAAAATCATTTACTCCTCATTATGTAAATTGAAATGATAATATATCCTAGAGAATCAAACTCAATACTTCCCAACTGGATAAAACTAGGGCATAAATTTATTCTTTTATTTTAGTGAGAACAATCAATATATATATTTTTGGGATAGCTATAATTTTTGAAAAGCTAGTTGTAAAACTGCTGTGGAAAAAATAGTTTTTTGAAAAAGCTGTTGTGCGTGTTACAAATATTTTTCTTTTTGAAAAATTCAAAAAGTAACTTTCTAATAGCCACCACACTCTTAACAGTTCTGGTTCTCGAAATAGCATTTTCACAATAAAACTTTCTAAAATGCAGCCAAAAAGTTGGTAGCCAAACGAAGCTGCTTTTCTTTCTAGTTGCTTTCTAAAAAAGCAAAGCAGTTAGAAAGCTGTCCCAAATGCACCATTACTTTCATTAATATATGTTATTCTGAAGTCTTCCTAAAATGAGTCATAACAACTATAAAGTCTGCAATTACTCAAACTATTGTTTTGTGGCTATGGGATTATTACTTATTCGTGTAAGAAGCTTTATACAATTCACAACCCTTACTCACATGAGACTATCACTTTAAATCAGCTTGAAGTTAGCCAAAAAACTTATGTATCTCAAGTGTGCGTCAAGTTAGGCCACTTTAGGTGACATAATTAGTGCATAAGATAAATATTAATCGTAAAAATAAAATCATTTACTCCTCATTATGTAAATTGAAATGACAATATATCCTAGAGAATGAAACTCAATACTTCCCAACTGGATAAAACTAGGGCATAAATTTATTCTTTTATTTTAGTGAGAACATTCAACATATATATTTTAAGGGTAGATATAGTTTTTTTGAAAAGCTAGTTGTAAAGTTGTAGAAAAAGTATTTTTTTTCAAAAGTCATATGTGTGTGTTCAGATATTTTTTTGTTTTGAAAAATTTAAAAATAACTTTTGATATCGTGACTTAATGCCTTTTACCACAAAACTTTGAAAAGTAGCTAAAAGCGAGAAATAAAGTCGCTTTGATTTCTAGTGCTTTTGAAAAGCAAGCAAATGAAGCTATCCTAAACGCACCATTACTTTCATTAATATATGGTATTCTGAAGTCTTCCTGAAATGAGTCATGGTGGTAATTCCTAAAAATAATGAATGAAGTAATTTCATAACAACTATAAAGTCTGCAATTACTCAAACTACTGCTTTGTGGCATTAGGATTATTACTTATTCATGTAAGAAGCTTTATACAATTCACAACCCTTACTCCATGAGACTACCACTTTAAATGAGCATGAAGTTGGCCATAAAACTTATGTATCTCAAGTGTGGGGTCAGGTTAGGCCACTTGGGGTGACATAATTAATGCATAAGTTAAATATTAATCGTACAAAATAAAATCATTTACTCGTCATTATGTAAATTGAAATGATAATATATCCTAGAGAATCAAACTCAAATACTTCCCAATCGGATAACACTAGGGCAAAAATTTATTCTTTTATTTTAGTGAGAACATTCAGCATATATATTTTTCAAGTATAAATAAAGTGGTAAATATTCTACACAGTACTCCGAAGCTGGATGGGCTGAACATTAGAAACTATAACAACAACAAAAAATAAGTGATCAATCATGGGACAAAAGATCAACATTTCTTCCTGTAGGTGCTAGATTTGTTGGACTTATATTTCGAATGGAAAAAGCAAACGACATGAAAATCGTAAAAGAATATATAACATCAGTTTAATCGCAATCAAAGTGGAAACCATGCAAGTTTCGCTCAATAACTAAATTCACCTAGTTACATATTTTCGGGATTTCTAATCGGACTGAAATTAAATTATCGAATAGTTTTTAATAAATTTTGAGTAACAAAAATGAGCTGAAAACCTAGAAGGCAGTCCTATAAAATCATAGGTAATTCAAATTGGAGAAACATAGGCATTCCAATGTATACTTACCGAGAAGTAGTGCTTCGCCGATGGAACCCCTAAGTTCGCGCTACCAGTATCAAATACCACTGAACTTTTGTGGAGGTGAACTGATACGGATCTTCCATTGTACTTAGCATTCGTAATTCTTTAACCGCCCATCCAAAACTCCTCTAAAGAGCATTCCTACCAAAATTATTGTGCTCCACTTCATCAGTAGCAAGCCTTTTGGCAACCCAGTTGTTCTCATCCAACTATCCCTTTTTCAGCACGACCACCCTCACAAGTCCATCCGCCAAAATCGGGAGAATAAGCGGGAGAAGAACGATCACTGGAACAAGAATCAACTAAGCAATCCAATGCACATTCCCCATCAAAGACTAGTCTATCAAAATAGAGAAATTTCATAACAGATGTACTAAGAGAAACACCGGACATTAATGAATAATTTCAACCAAAAGGGGTGATATCAGCAAAGATCAGAATGAAAAACATAGGACTGAAGGAACTTAGCTCACCAACAAAGTAACCGTCGTCTTGAAGAAGAAGAAGATGAAGGACAAGATAGTGCACCTAATTACAATCTAGGAAATATATCATTTTTTTGTGTGGATTTTGAGCCATTTTCATGGCATAAACATATACATTCCCCGAGATTCAAATCTGGGATCTCAAGAACAAAGCAAGACTTGAATCAACTGGTTGAGATAAAAAACACAGGAAAGCTATCATC
This sequence comes from Cymbidium sinense, assembly GCA_021442155.1. Lineage (NCBI taxonomy): Eukaryota > Viridiplantae > Streptophyta > Magnoliopsida > Asparagales > Orchidaceae > Cymbidium > Cymbidium sinense. The sequence continues at coordinate 57,719,408 of CM038229.1, read as the reverse complement.
ATTGTGAAGAAGAAAAAAATGAACAAGCCATTGCACCTAATTAAACCCAAGAAAGCTATTGCTTAGCATGACGTGTCGTAGTATTATATAGGAGTCCACAAACTGTGACTTAGGTGGTATGTCGTGTGAGCCGTGTGATATCATTAAGCAAGTCAATCAAAAATAGCACCATGAGGTTAACTAGTGAAGTCACAAGAAACTTATTTGTGGATTCATGAGGAGGCGACAGGATCTTCTTGGGGATAAAAAAGGAAATATTAAATTGGGAAATTATTTCTATAAAAATAATATTGTGAAAAATCTAATCGGAGAAAGAGCCGAAAAAAGAGATCGAAGATTCAATAGTTCAACAAAGATTAAATTGGAAGTTGAACCATATGATGCAATAAATATTAAAATTATTATAAAAATTTAAATGATATAATAATATAAATATATGTTAAATATATAATAAAATAAAGAATATATAAATAATATTTTTAATAATTATAAATTTTAAAAATTAAATTAAATTAAATTTTATTAAGAAATAATTATACCAACCGACATAAACGTACACTTACCATATGGCCATTATATATCTAAATATATGTAAATTAAATATATTTAAAATTAAGAACAAGTTTTATATAGATTTATGAATATAAATATAATTTATAATAAAAATATATAGTTTAAAATGTATAAAAATTATATCAAAACTTTATTAAATATATATATTAATAAAAAATATATAATGTAAAATATTTATAATATCTTATTAAAAATTTATAAGTTTAAAATAACTTGTTTTTATTATTAAGAAATTTATAATATGAGTATAAAGTTAATATTTTAAATATTATTTTTAGATTTATATATGAGAAAGCCATTTAATATTTTTAAACCCCAACTTTCTAGTCTAATTTCTTATTCGTATAATCCAAGCCTAATTTAAACATGCTCCTAAAATCTTTTGTCCCACATCACAAAAGAAAGTTAGTGTTACACTCTTTATATAAAAGAAAAGAGCTTCCCAAGAAAAAGTTTAGGACCTACATAAGAGGTGGCTTAATATATCTTAAATTAATTTGGCTAAACTTATAATAATAATAAAAAAATTTAAGATTTACTAATTTTATTTTTAAATATTTAATTAAAATATCATGTTTAATTTTCATTTAAATTTTTTGTAACTATTACATTAAAAAACAAGTGATTAATGAGCATAACATAGACTCACCAATTTTATATAATTGGGACCTATCCTTCGGTTGACCGGAAGAATTGACGATTCAAGTTAGTTATCACTAGTTCGATGCAAAGGGGATTTTTATGGTTCTTGGCCAACTTATAGTTGAAAAAAAGCTGACAAGTTTGATCTGACTTTAAAAATAGTGGATAAAAGAGAAATTAAAAAGCATTATACAAAATGTATGCCTTTTTTTACCAACTTAGTAATTAAATGATAAACACATGCACCGAATGTGTATCAAACACGAGGCATGAGATTGAAAGAAAATTCCTCCAACCATTGGACCAAGCAATTCGGCGGGCACAAAATGTAGGTAGAATCATTATGGGCTTACATGGAGAAGTCGTGCCTAAAGATTGTTGGTATGTTGATCTAGTATTTATAATTACAACTTTCTTTATGCTAATTATCTATCCTACACTTCTTATCTATGCTAAGTGCACTTTCTTTTATTGATTAGAAAGATGGCTTCAAAAAATGATGCATGCCTTATGGCTAAGCTTTGCTACTATTTGTTTGATTGCATCATTGCACACACTGAATGGTACGAATCTTCTTTATCAACAATTACTTGGAAGAGCTCCATTTAACATAATAGATATTTGCATCCATATGATAATTTTGTTTAGAATGTTTAAATGGTTGATGGATTTAATCCAATAAAATGTGAGTTCATACTTGTATTTTATTCAAATAACTTCATATATGCTTAGTGCATCTACTGAGACCTGTCCCTACTGTAAAAAAGTTGTTTGCAATTTGTACATTACCGTTATATTAGAAGCATGCTACTTTTTAAAATAAAAGATTGATGGTTAACTAATGTTTGTTTTCTCGACATGTTTTTGCTTGTGAGTAACAAATATGATTCAATTATAAGCACAAATAATTTGTTATAATTTTAATTTGTTCTTCGAGACCAACTCGGTGACTATTGCAGCAGTGTTTGACAGTCGTTGGACCATCGATCTTGAGCTCCATGGATGTAAATTCCTGCAAATTGTAGAAATCCTCTTAGGTGTTGGTGTTTTATGAAAGATTTTGCAATTTCGTGCAATTTCCACCATAGGATCTCTTTGGATCTCTTCACCAAACATTTTGGAGTCAATCCTAATGCCTCAAGAGCTTTGGCTAGCTCGGATCGAGCGGAGGATGGTGTCCGTCTTCTGTAGCTCGAGGGATGAAGGATCATCCGTTCTGTTCCATGTGATTAAAACGGATGGCCCTGATTTAATCCGTTAGAATTCTTGATTTAATCCCTTAAGACCCATGGGATTAATCTCTATCATCCGATCCGAGATTGGATGGTGGGGATGAAAGCCCATCCATCGCCGTTGACTCAACACACCGTATCGGATGGTTTAAGTGGCCTATCCCGTGGCGCCACATGGAAAGTATCGTCAAGTCAGCTCCCGTGTGGCCCGACAGAATTAGGGGTTAATTAAGTGTAAAAATGTGATTAATTGCTATGAAATTTAAAAATTTATAACTAATTGTAGAAAAATCCTAAAAATATAAATAAACCTATTTTGGAAAGGATAAACAAATGAGAATTTATTAATCACTGATTAACAGTGAAATGATAAAGAGGTGTGATTATGACCTCTTTTCTAATTGTTTTCCCAAATCCATTTCATAAAGGAGGGTAATTAATTCATAATTTAATTAAGGTTAATTAAGCAATCTAAATGGTCAAATTAAATCAAATTAAAATGGCAATTAGATCAGATAACTCAAATTGAATTTTTAGGTTTCTCTTTATGTGTTTAATAATAGAAAGAGTCTTAAGAAAATTATGATTAATCCATGGGTGCGGAGAATTTATAAGAGTACTTAGTTTAGTTACTTCCTTAATCTAATTAACACTTAAGCATGAGCCTATTGCATTAGGTTCCTTAGGAAGCATTGCAACTTTAATTTATTATAAGCATGTCATTTGAGGCTCATGAATAAGTGGTTAATTAGAGCTTTAGAAAAGGTAATTAAATGAATTGCTTAATGATTCAACTTTAATTAATCCATAAAACCCACTTAATTATTTCTCTTTAAACATATTAAATCATCAGCATGGGATGGGGTAAAAATAGCAAATATTATTTCTCCTCTTTAAATTTAATAATTCAAATCCAAAATCAAACTTCATAAGAAGCTTTGGTTTTCCTTAAATGATTTCATTCAACTTTATTGTCCTTAGGAATTAAAGTAGTTAAATGGATTATGTGGAATTGTTCAATTATTCCTTCTCATTCATCATAAATTTTGTATGTCATTTGTATCATGTATTCATGTTTTCAAGTCAAATAATCAAGCGAATATATTTATGTAGAGTTACATGTGTTGAATTAAACCTATTATATGTGTGACTATAATCAATAATAAATTCTAAAACTATTTTTAAAATTATAAATGTAAGTTAAATTGATATTAGCTTTGAATATTACATTTGATTTACATGTGCTTATAATCTAAACATGTCAGTGTTATTGATTATCTTTATCCCACTAAAATTTCTAGTGCCCTCACCTCTTATTATGCCACTAAAATTTTTGAAATCCATCCTCTTACATTTAATCATAAGAAATCATTTTCGGATAACTTTATTCCTGATTTTTATTTCTCCTTAAAATCCAATTATTATTATTATTATTATTATTATTATTATTATTATTATTATTATTATTATTATTATTATTATTATTATTATTATTATTATTATTAGTATTATTATATTTTTGTTTGAGACATTTATGTTGTTAGTTGTGTAATATCATAGCCTCTAATACTAATGGCCATGAAAAAATTTTCTTAAAATTACCCATGCAGCCTTAGTACACCCTATTAAAAGCTAAATAAGCCTAACTCTTGCAACATCAGGCTTACAAAACTAAAATCTCTTAGAAAGAGAACAAAGAGAACTTTGAAAAAAAAAAGAACATGTATTATTAAACAAAAAATATTGCAATACTTAGCATGCTTAAGGACATTGTTTGTATCATAGAATAAACTTCTTAGAAGCTAGCCATGTGGCCTTAGCAGTCCCCTAGTGTTAACTAAGAGACTTACACTCACACAATGCATTTTTAGAATTAAAGCACCACGAATAATGGAAGTAAAAAAGAAAAATTTTACTTTTAGCAAAAACGAAAAAAAAAAACCTTAAAAGATTTTACACTACAACTCACTCTTAAATTTCTAGGGGATGGATTACAAATAAGGGGAAGGTTCATATTTATAGACCTCCTCCTTTGCTTAGGAATATTCGTGATTGTAATATATTATTCATATAGGTAGAGTTCTCAAGAATACTTTGCACCTTCCATATATATATTTATTATATTATGGGGACCTTTAAAGATTCTCCCATTACTCCTTATGTTATTATAGTATTCTAAGGAATTCCAAAAACTCCTCAATTATTTTTGTAGTATTTAGAAGATTCTATAAAATTTTAGTAGCATTTAAAATATTCTCATAATATCCAAAGACTTTTGCTTTCTTCTAGAATTTTCTAGATGCATTTGGACTTACATTGAATCTTTTATAACCTTTTAACACCTTATGACTCTATTTTAGTATGGTTTTTTGTGGATTCTCTTCGACACATTTGCCATGTTACTCTCAAAGAGTTGTGGTTAATATTCTATCTCAATTTGAGGTTGTGATAGTAAGCTGAAGAAGCAAAATTTTCCAAAGGATAGATTCATGGCTATGATTATTAGCATTAAGCTTATTAGAAGATGAGTGCCCTAAGGCGACTAGAATTTAGGAAGCTGCCTCCATGATATTGGTGGTATAGTTCATTTGAGTATTATGGGTATGATTTATTTTCATTCCAATATGTGTATCATACATTTATTGGACTATCATCTTCTTTTATTAATATAGTATTTATATTAAATGTATAAAATTAAATTTCTTATGTTTGCCAACCTTTTTGATGAAAGAGTAATTAGACTTGATAAAACAAGAGTAATAATTTACAATAAGATTCAAATTCATTGTAGTCATTGCCTTGATAACCTATAATTCAATCTTTTATCATCCATTCATTAATACTTTCTTGGCTATAGTGTATCATTTTGCTACAAAGTTTCAAGCATTAGGACAAGACATCACAAAATTGAGAAATTATTGTAGTCAAAATCATGTACCTAAATGTTATTAGAAATATTTAAGAGGAGGTTCTACAACTCATAGCTCAAAGAAGCGATGGACTTGAGACTTTTAAACTAATTGAAATATCTTATTGATGCCTTCCAAGAAAATATTTAAGGCTTTTGCATGGTCTATTGCTAAGATAAAATGAGTAGATCTAAATATTGTATGTTAAAGGCTTAACATTGATAGAAATATTAGGTTGATCAAATTAAAAAAAAAAATTGGCAAATGGCTATAACTTTGGATAAACTAATTTCTTATTAACAGTAAATGTATTAAATGTATTTATAATGTTATTTTAATTAAGAAGTATAATGAAAAATGGAAGATGTGCATCGATTTTATTAATTTGAATATGGTCTATCTATAGAATAGCCACCCCTTCTATAAATTGATGTAATCATTGGTTAATTAGTCAGCTTTTTAGTTATGAGCTAATATTTTCTTACTAACCATCAAGTAAAAATATGTATTATAAATTATAAAAATGACAATTATCACTAGTGATGGTTTGTACTATATAACCTAAAGAATGTGTTGGCCATTGATAAGAGAATAGCTAACTTTACTTTTAGAGAATAAAAAAATAAAATTATTAAATTTAATATTTAAAACTTATTGATAAAATAATCAAAATAAATGAATCTAGATAAAATAAACGTTTCATTAGAAATATACCCTTTAAAGACTCAAAGAGATTTTATTATAGACTAAAGATTATATTTTCAATATTATAATGAAATTATAAAATGGAGACAAAATCATAAGACCAAAAGTATTACATAATTTTATCTCTTTTCCTTTGTAATTGTTAAGTGGATGTTTGAGATTGCTTTATTTTTTGTTTTAATTTAATTTAATTTATATTTGAAATACAAATATTTGGTAGTAATATATGTTTATAAAAATATTCAATGCATCTAAAAGTTAATTTGTGTATTTATTTTTAAAAATAATGTGATTTAATTAAAAAAAATTTAAAAAAAGTAAAAAGAACTAAAAATATATTGAACAAACACATTTGAAAATAAAAACATAAAATATAAAACAAATGTTTTTGTGGAGTTATAAATGGATCTAACTCTACGATCGAGAGTATGAGCAGAGAGAGCTATCTTAACAATGCATCTGAAGATAATGATATAATCACAATTAACAATGAAATGGTTAAATTTTGATATTTAGTCAAAATCATTCTGGAAAGAATTGTCATTTTTTCTTAAATTTATTATAGCATGTGTATGACTTATAAATAATAGAACAACAATTTTCCAAGTGATTTATTATTTTATATTATTTTTGGGACAATTATTTTATATTATTAATCTATCGCATTCCATTTCCTAGAAAAGTTAATTGTTTTAGTTATTTTAAATAGTTAATGGGAGAGATTAAAGTCAATTATTAAAGAGGATTAAGAATATCTACTTCTAGAATTTAGAAATTATACAAATCATCTTAGTCTAGTGGTTAACCAAATAGCCTTGAGCTCAAGAATTTGCAAATGTGTATGATGGATCTATAGACCAAAAAAAAAAAAAAAACAAACAAAGACACATAATTAAATCATAAGAGATTATATGCTTAAAAAATTGTTTCTCATTGTAATTTTTTTTTTCAATACTCATTATCCAACATATTGATATCATGATACAAGTATGCAATCACATTCTACTAAAATGATGCATATTATACTTTAATAACATTTTCTATAATACTTGATTAATCAAATTAACATTTTTGCTTTTAATTCTTCATGAACAATGTAATATGGAAAGTAAAATAGAATGGAGAGAGAGAGAGAGAGAGAGCTTTGAATATATATATATATATATATATATATATATATATATATATATATATATATATATATATATATATATATATTTAAAAATGAAAATTTTAATAAACATGCTTCTGCTCTTCAAAAGAGATTCATCAAATTACTATTTTATATTAGTCTTTGGTAAGTTGAAAAGTAACAAGGCTATGCATTACATGCACAGTTTTTAATCAATGATGTGTGTTTAAGATAAGTTTAAGAGAACCTATTGAGATTCATCAGAGAAAAGGAAAAACAAGAAACAAAAAAAAAGTTTCATCCTCTTTGAGTGACATTGCCGCTAAGCCTTTCCATAGTCGAGCTGCTCCTTCAATGCTTCTCCATATAACCATCAACTTCTGAATAAGCAAGTGTCTATGTCATACCTTTACTCACAAATCCACAACTTTCCCCCATAGAGAGGGAGTCACTAGGCTCTAGCAACTATTGGTGTTGAAGTCCATTAAGCGATTGAATGTCCTCTTTTAGACTCCCTTCAATGGTTGTTCAGGTTCCCCACTATCATGGCCATCCATCGGGGAACATTTTCTAAGTCTATTCTTGATCCTATCATTGTCATTTGTCTTGCATCGTGATTGTGTTCTTGTTGTTGTTGACCTCACTTTTGGAGTGAGTTCTCAATCTCCTTATTTAGACAAAGGAAGTATATCTTGAGATTTTCTTGGTCATAAGCATCCAGTAATTAGGTGAAGACACACAAGCCATGAGATTAGGGATAATCCAAATCCAAATTTCAAACATGACCTCAAATTCAATCCAAATCAAAGTGTTAAGCCAATCCAAACTTCATGTCATGATTGTTAATCATCTTAAATTAATCAATTATCATGAATTGAGTCAAACTAAGTCAACCTAGCCCATTGACCAAGTCAACCCAGAACTCATGTGAACCCAAACTAGCTAAATTGTAACATAGAATAAATTGATTACAACCAATAGCTCAAGTTCATTCCAAATTTACTATTGAACTTGACCAAAGTCTCAATTGAGCCTAATTGACTTACTAGACCTAAAACCCATTGAACGAACTTGACCTTAGGGATCAAATCAATCAAAAATTCAATTAAATCCAAATTGAACTTACTTAAAAAGCTACAATATATTCCAAATAATCAACAAAACCCAAAACAAGCCATGATTCAAGCTAATTTGGCCAATTAGGCTAAATTGGTCAACTTAACCCATTTAACCCAAATGAACTCAAATGAACCAAAATCAAATCTAAATCAAATTAAACCAAACCAATGACACAAATACACTCCAATTGATCATATGAACTTGATCCAACCTTGGTTTGACCTAATTTTGAGCAATTGGTCAACCTAACTTGATTTTATCCAATTTGGCCTAAAAAGGTCAAATTGATCCAAATTAAACTAAATGAACTCCAAATGACATGAAATTTGATCCAACTCACTTTTGACTCATTTTAAATCTACCCAAATCAAATCTAATGCTAAATGACTACTTTGCCCTTGGGTCAAGGGCATCCCATGAGAAAAGACACTTGCCCAAATGGGTAGTTCTCTTCTTTGGCCACTTGACACTCATCTATTAGTCCACATAGACACCAATGACACCAGCCTACCTGACCCCTAAGGTGGTTGGGGCAGCCATGACTCATGGGAGGTGAATTTACCTCACCTTTCTCATTGGAACACTTGGCATGAAGGACTTCTACCTCCGCTTGCTAAGACACCCATTAGTCCTTCATGGAAGCCACCTCCCATGCCTTGGCCACTCAAATCAAGCCACCTAAAGAGAATCCCAACCACCCAAGCCAAGGACACACTAGGAGCTAAAATCACAAGGAATGAGGTGATTTTCGGCCATTCCAAAGTACATAAAATAGAGAGGAAAAAAACTCTTCCTTCCACACTCATTTCACTTCCTAGTGCTTCCAAACCAACCAGCAACCCTTCCCACTTCATTTTGGAGTGAAAGCCATCAAAATCAAGTGGATTCCAGCAAGAAGCGATGACATTTGGTGGACACACCATTATGGAATGAAGCATGAGCCCAAATCCATTCTAAAGCCTCTTCATGTATTCAGGAGCATGCTCAGATCTTTACCGCTACCGAAAATCATCCCAGTGAGGTAATTTCAAGAACCATAGTCGACCGTAGGAGCTTTTGTTTGTGACTATTTTTACATGATTTTAGGAATTTCCTTTAAATAAATGTTACATTTTTCATTTTATATTATCTCCACGTGAATTGGAATGTTTTTTTGGCAAAGATCGCCATGAAATCAAGCTTGTTTGGATGAAATTTAGTTGAAATTTTTCTCAAAATTGTGAAATCCCATCGGTTTCACCAGTTAGAAAGCAGCAGTCATACGATCCCATGCCTGGGATCAGACGGCTAAGATCTCATGTTGAATCGGACATTTCCAGCCTTCGGTTTGTGTAAATCGATTTGGACCGTCCGATTTGTGATCGGAGGGTCTAATCTGATCCGCGCGTCGTGATCCGCCTTCTCACTCATCTCGGCATGTCACGCGGCACAATCGTCGACACAAGTAAGCGTGCCGTCGTCATGGCGTTGACTAGGTTAAGTAGGATGTTCAGCCTTTTTTATTTTAAAAATTAATTAAATCATCTAAAACTTCAAAAAATTATAGAAAATAAAATACTTAACTAAAAATTGCAAATAAGGGCTCATTGGATTCATATTTTTGAGAGGAATCCAAAAAACCTAAAATATCCAAATTTCACTAAATATGTTGAGCTTAATTTAAGTTTTAGTGAAATTCAAATTTTATTAATTAAACCAAAAATACACATTAGATTGATTTGAAATTTTCAGGGCTTGAATTTAAAGTACCCCACCATTAAAATTTAAAGTTAAAAGGATTTCTGGATTTGAATATATTACAATATGTAATTCAAATAGTCAAAATAAATTAATAGACTTTATAAAAATCATGAAAAATCATTTAAATCAGCTGAAAGTTTGGAAAATTATAACAAATCATATAAAAATATAAAACTATAAATAAATGCCCATTTTAAAGATATTTCAGAAGAGAATTTATTAAAATTATTTATAATTAATTTTGAATAGTAATTAAGGCTTAATTTATGTTTAATTGAAAACTTAATTAGCTTAATTACTCTCTAATTACCTAAATAACAAATCCCAAAATTTTTGAGAAAGATTAATGGGATGACCTTTGCCTCTCATAATTTTCTTGGGATTTATTGCTTGGTTATTGAAATTACTTGTCTTAGTTGTAATTACTTTTTTTGAATTAGATTATTAGTTAATATTCTAACAGAAACCATTAATTAAGCTTACTAATCATTGTGGAACAGTGAATGGTCATGAGGAATGAGATTGGGACCTATTTTTTATTCTTTTCTCTAAGTTCATTTCACTTGACTTGAAACTAATTAATTTGTGACTAATTAATGATTTAATTCATTAATTAAATGGCTTAATTAATTAAATTGAAACCATAATCATTCTAGATTTCATCTAATTAAGTTTCTTGGGTAGACTCTTAGGTGTTCAATAACCTACAAGAATCCTAAGGAAATTATAATTAGCCCATATGTGTGGGAGAATTATAAGAGTACTTAATTAAGTCCTTTAGCTTAATTAACTTTTAATTGTGATCCAATTGCATTAGACCACTTTCATTTCTTAGGATCATTGTTGATTTAATTTCTAATGCATATGCATATCATGTTGGCTCACCATTACTTGGGTAAATAAGTCATGGTGATATAGGAAAGGGGTAATTAATGGACTTAACTCATATTGCAACCTAATTAATCTATGAAATCAACTTAATTTCTTTTCATTGAACCAAATTAGTTAACCAATATGGAAATGGGTTAGGAGTAGCAAATTATTAAATCTCCTCTTTTCTCTAAAATCAAATCAAACATCTAAAAATAACTTAATAAGAAGCTTTGGTTTACTTTAAATGATTGTATTTGATATAATTATCTTTAGGAACTAGTTTGATTGAATAAAACATGTATTTTATGTCTTATTATTCCTTTCTAATCATATTAAATGATGTGTGTCATGTGGTTCCATGCATTCATGTTTTTAAAATGTTTAAACTTAAATGAATTTCCTTTATGTCATGCTTGCATGTGTTGATTTAATTTAATACATGTGTGGCTATTATCACTATTAAATTTTAATGTATTTTCAAAAAGCTTATAAGTGAGTAATAACATATGAAGTGATAGTAGTTATGATTACATATAAGTTTTCATGTGCTTATAGCTTAAGTATGTGAAATAGATCTTTCTTTTCTTTAATAATATATGTAGTTTCACATGTATTTGAATGTTAATAAGTATATAGTTTGGACAGCCCGAGAATATGAGGCTTTAGTTAGCCCCAAGGAGGTCATTTGATTACCTCATTTCCTTACTTTAACAATGACACACACTTATTTGATTTCATTTACATGTGTTCTTACATTAGAATTGGGATCAAATTCTATTTAACATACATAAATGTTCCAATCAAATAAAAATGTAATTTGTACATGACTTTCTTTCTCTTACTTACATATACATTCATGTGTAGTGAGATAGCAAAGTATAAAGTCTAGACATCCCAGGAATACGAGGATTTAGCTAGCCCCCAAGGAGGTCATTTGATTACCTCACTTTTCTAGTTTAACAAAGGCACGTGCTCACTTATTTCTCTTTACATGTGTATGTATGTGTGGCTAAGGGATGAAAATTCCTCTTTTCTACTAAGAATACATGCATTCATAATAGACTAAATGATTGGATTAATTAGCCATATGATTTGGGGTCTCTTTCCTTATATTCTTACATACAAATTTACATGTGTTTGAATGCAAATGGGTATATAGTTTGGACATCCCGGGAATACAATGTTTTAGCTAGCCCCAAGGAGGTCATTTGATTTTCTCACTTTTAGTTTAACAATGACACATACCTATTTAATTTCATTCTTATGTATTTTTGTATAAGAATTTGGATAAAGCTCTAAATTAACATAATTAAATAAGAAATATAAACTTCAAATATGCACATCTACATTCATCATTTGAGTGTTATAAAACATGTTGTATGTATAGTCATACTTAGAGTTAAGTCATATGCATGCTACATGTGTTGGAAAAAAATAAATTGATATATGTCTTGTGTTAGTAGTTCACTCAATTTAATCTTAAGAAGCCTTTTATGTTGAATGCAATCATTTAAGGTGAACCTAAACTTAGGATTAATTTAAAATGTGTAATAAACTACTCACTAAAGAGAACTAAATTAAATTAATATGCTTTAGAAAGTGGCTTAAGGTAGGGATGAAAGAGAGCAATCCTCTTTCTTCTCTTTATAATTCTTAGTTGCTAAGTGTATGTCATATGAAACTAAAGAAAACACAAATTAAAACTTATCAATCAATTAAAGCACTTGAAGTGAAACCACCCTTTAAATTGAATCTTTCTACACTTAGAAAATCTTATCTCTAAAGCCTAATTAGGACATATCACACAAGCCTTAATACATACAAATTAGATTAAATTATCACTTTTAGCCTTATGTTAGGACTGTGCATGATTTGATATATGTTATATTTTATGATGTATTATTTTAGAGTAGATGTTAGAGTTCGGTTACGTATTGCTAGATGGTGGGCCATGATTAGCCTAATCATATTTTCTACAGGGGATTTTGCTTAAGGGTCTGCTCAAAAAATATATATAAATGCTCTCTTTTGCAGATTGCTTAAGCCCCTAAGCATAATCCAAGTTAGGATAGGTGGGCTTGGTTACCCATGTACAGGGTGCTAAGTCCAAATTATAAATAGAACTGCTTGGGTTGTATGAGTGTCTAGCTAACACTTATTTTGCATGAGTAGTTAGAGTTACTTTTCCTATTTTTAATATAATTTTGTATTAGGAATTAGGATTAGTATTATGGGGGGATAAGGATGAGAATTTGCTAGAAGGCTTTGTCTTGGGAGGCCATGTGATTCCTTTGAAGAGGAGCAAACCAAATTAAAGAAGGAGGAAGACACATAAAGACATGAAGACATGAAGAATTGAAGACACCCCCCTCCCCATAGCATTTATTATTTGTAAATTGTAAGTTATTCTTTTACGTATCTAGTTGTATAAGGCTAAAGCTCGGCTACCTATTTTCTCCTTTCGAGGTTATGCAAGAAGCGCAGCGTTTTATTCTTTTGCGTTAGCTATTAAATGTTTGATGTTATGTTGAGCTTGTGCATTAGAAATTACATGTATTTTCATAGTTTCTTTTTGATTGATGATTGAATGTGTGGCCTGGCTACGATTAGACTCTTAGAAAAAAAATTTCTACCCAACTACAACTCATAACTAAAATTTTCTACAACTCATAACCTCACATAAAGCCTAGGTATTAAATCAAGATAATTAAAAGATTTAGTAACCTCTTAGCTGAATGTTGTATGTTTCACATCATACATGCTTATTCTTTGTCTCTTGAAAATAGAGAATTTCTATCCTTGCAATGCTTGACCTCTGAGGGCATCTCTTGTGCTGGAAAACATGCCTTTTTGCTGATTTAGCCAATAAACTAATTTCATCATGCATATGGGTATATAAAATCTAAAAGTCTTTGTCAAAATGAAGTGTCAAAAATCAAATTAAATTTGAAAAGATTTGCATTTGTAGATTAAGTCATTACTCATACTAGTCATGCTCTAGTCCCTTAGGGAGTGGGTTTAAGGACTTTAGTCTCTTTCTAAATAAATAACAGTCTAACTAATCTTGCAATTTCATATGACTGGACTACAAAGATTTAAAGCGTAGGAGGTGTTAGCTGGCTGCCACTCTAGGCAGTTGTAAGTCCAGCAGTCAAGTGATTTACTCTCTCTTGTGGAGGTAAACCTTATACCCATCTTCGCTTAAATTTAGGACGTGCTTTAGCTCTTCCTAAAGCTCCCTAGATTTAAGATTTGAGGTAGCTATTTCCTTCGGTCTATTAGCATAAATCCTCACCTCTTAGATATTTCACAACCTTGTGTTTTGGGATTATAAGTCCTAGCTTTCTAATAAAATGTTAACTTTAATAAAATCAATCTCTTCAATTTCAACTATATAAAGCCCAATCATAAGATAAATTGATATGCTCACTAGGCTTCTTAGTATCATGAGTAGTGTCTACTTATTCCCTTTGGCTTCTAAAATTAAGTCTTCTCTTTGAACAATCCCATTTGATTTTCAAACATAACCAATCCTTTGATAGTTTAGCCTTGAAATCGGTCAACACTAATATGTGCGGTGTACCTTGTCAGTAACACCACACCTATTGGGCGCCCTTTGTTGACCTCATTTTTAGGATGAGCTCTCAACCCCTCCATCTTAAACATATGATTCCTCTAGACACTATGAGTTTCCTTAATCTTAAGAAACTTGTAATGATTAGGTGAACACTTAACCTAACCTTAGAGACTTAGAAGAGTTAGCCATAGGAATAGGTTATGTCTTAGGGGTGTTAAGAAAATTTGCCTACCCTATAGCTTGAACCAAATCCTCACTTCCTTCTTTCAAGTCAGACTCCAAAACTCATATTAACTTCAACTCTAAATCAAACCTTGAATCAATTCAATGGATTCTCTCAAATCATGAATCAATTCAAATTTATTGAAATCCAAAATCCAAATCAAATTCCAAAATATTGCCTAAGTCCTTTGATTCCCTCTTATGGACTTAGCTCAAATCAAATCCAAATCAATTCAAATTCAAGAAATTTTATCATAACCCATTTATATTCTCATTTATATTGACATATATAAATGAAATATAAATTCAAATATCGAAAACAAAATTCAAAACTCAAACTCAAATTCAACCAAAATTCAACATAAGCCTTTTAAGTCAAATTCTTGAACTTAGCCAAATCAAATTCAAATCAAGCCAAACTCTATGTTTTTCTTCGTGATTCAATCAATCCTTCAATCATGAATCCAAATATAAATATAAACTTCAATCATCAAACCAAAACTAAATTCAAAAAATTAAACCCAAGTGAAACTCTTGTTCGCTCTTTTGAACTTGAAATTGTCAAATGAATCAAAACTCATTTGACTCAAAATCTCTTGTAAATGGATTTATATTTCAATCATAAGTCTATATGTGAGTTCAATCAAACTTGAATCAAGCCTTGACCAAGCCATTTAACCCACTTAGGCTCACTTGACCCAAAGTGAAAAGTACCTCTTATGAGCCAAATTCTAATCCTAACCAAATTGGATTGAACTAAGCCCTTATAAGCCTAACATTGTGAGCAACAATCATCATGAGATGATCAATCACTCAAATTGGGTCAAACCAAGTCAAACCTAAGGGTTGACCAAGCCAACACTTAACTAAAATCATACCTAAACTAGCCAAAATCCACCATATGCCAACTTGATTGAAACCATTGATCAAAACCAATTCATGATCAATGTTTGAACTTGACCAAGTCATCATTTGAGCCTAACCTAACCCAATTGGCCACTTGACCCAAGTTGACCTAACTTGACCTCAAAAGTCAAAATGTGTCAAAACTTGATCTAAGCCAAATTGATTGAAACCAATGGGTAAAATTCATTCTAAAATGATTATTGAACTTGACCAAAGCCTCAATTGGCCAACTAGACACAACCTAGCCCAATTGACCATGAACCTAACTTGACCTAAATGGTCAAATTAAACCAAAATCAATCCAATCCAAAATTGACTGGAAACAAAGATACCAAATCATTTCAAATGACCAACTAAACCTAAACCAACCCATGACCTAATCCAAATAGGTCAAATGGGTCAAATTGGTCAACATGACCCATTTGACCTAAATGAATTCAAATGAACCAAATCTAAATATAAACCAAATGAATGAAACTAAAGTTTCCAACATATTTTAAATGGTCATATAGACTTGACCCAACCCTTGGTTTAACCCAATTTGACCAATTGGTGAACTTGACCCAAGTTGAGCCATTTTGACCTAAATGGGTCATCATGAGAAAATCATATCAAATCAATTCCAAATTCATTAAAACTTGGCCCAACCCATTTTTCAATCAAACCAAACATATTCAAACTGAAAATAAAGCCAAATGAACATTTTACCCCTAGGCCGTAGGGTAACCCAAAATCAAAATCACTTGGAATTTGGTCAATTCCTTTTATGAAAACTTGGCATCCTCTTAGTGGACAAAATGCTCACTAATGAAGATGGTGCACATGACCCAATGGGTATGGGTTAGCCAAACCCAACCCAAAGACCAAATGGACCACTTACTTAAAAATTGAGCACATGAGATCCCTCCTCCAATTAAGCACATGGCAACTTCTCCACCGCCCCACCTCCCCCCTGCCTTAAAAAATGAACCATGTGCAACTCTTAATAGCCAAAGCAACCCATTGAAGGAGGTGAATTGATCAAAATGGCAAAGCCTTGCTCGGTCATCTGATCCTTCAAGGGGGAGATATACTCCCCCTAATTCCACTTGAATTGAATACACTCACACTCGATTGACAGAGAGAGACCTGAGGAAAGCTACCAAAGCTCCCTCAAGCAATCCCCAAGCATTTGGCATTCTCCATTTTCGGATTCCTTCAAACTAAAAATAGAGGAGGCTAAGGCAATTTCCAACTCATCCAATACACAGTATCAATCCAATTCCTCTTGCAAGCACTCTAAGGGAACCGATTCAAACTCATCTAAACCTCCTTCCAAGCTCCAAAGGCAAGGGAGGTGGGACTTTGATCGAGGCTGAAAGCTTAGGAGGAGAACCCTGGTCCATAGGGCGATCTACCCAATACCAAAGCCTCAAATATTCAGCAGGGCTTCATCTCTACTGGACAAAGGTACCTCGATGGATTCGAGTGCTCGTGATAGCCTATGATGAGGTATGCCTTCAACTTGAGCTTAAAATAGAGACTGTGTGCTCCTTTTTGAAAGAAATTTTCACCTCATGAGAATTTGACCGTTGGATTTACTTGTATTTACTTCTTGATGGTGTGGGTTGAGTTTGAGCTCAATCTGATCTCAATCGTGCTCGAATCTTTCCCTAGAGAGTGGATGATTTCCCTCTCTTGTAGGCGAGCTTAGGGATAGATCATGGGCCATCCATCTGGGCATTTTGGATGGATAACCATGATCAAGCTGCATAGGATCCCCTGATTCATTCCATAAGAACTGCGGGCTCGATCTCCACTGTTTGATCTTTGATCGGACAGGTGAGGAGAAAGCACGTAGTGCCGTCGCTGATGCGGCATTGCGATGTGATAACTTAAGTGACAAATCCCATCATGCCATGTGGAAAGCGCATGTCGCGTCAGCGGTCCACGTGGTGCCGATGGGATTAGTCATATAATTAAGGATTTAATTAATTGATAAATATGGAAACTTCAAAATAACATAAATAAATATAGAAAAATCAAAAAATACAAAGTAAATGCATTGTGATGATAATTCAATAAGGAATTTATTAAAATTATTTTTAATGGATTTTGAATAGTGCATTTTCCTTAATTAGGGTTTTCATGAAAATTTAATAACCCTCATTACTCCTAACTACCTCATTAATTCATTTCAAATTTATCAGATGCATTTTGTGGGATGACCTCTGCCTCCCCTAATTTTTTGGGATTTATTGATGATTTAATTAGGAAAATCAATTAATGAATCCTTAATCACTATCTTTATATAATTAAGGGTTGTTAAGCATATGAACAGTGGTTTAGTACTATTATTATGTTAATTAAGCTTTTATTAAGTAAAGAAGAGGTTTATGGAATGGGTTTGGGGAATTTTTCTTAAGCCATTCCCTAAACCCCTTTTTTTCTTTAATCCAAACTTAATTAAGGACTAATCCCCTAATCACTTAATTAACTTAATAAAATTTCCAAAACATTCCAGAACTTAACCAATTCATCTTGGATAGATGCTTAGGTGTTCAATAACCTAAGTAGCTTAAGGAAATTAAAATCCAATCCACATGTGTGGGAAGGGTTATGAAAGTACTTAAATTAAACCAGTTAGCTTAATTAATCACTAATTATGAGCCAATTGCATTAGGTCCTTTCTTTCCTAGGTGCATTATTGATTTAAATTCCTTGTGTAGTTTTATGTTATATATTGGCACATAATTACTTGATTAAATATATTAAGGTTATGTAGGTAACGGGTAATTAATGAACTTAATGTACACCTTAACCTAACCAAAGCATAAAATTGATGTAATCACCTAAAAATTAAACTTAAACAACTCACACACGGGGGAATGGGTTAGGACCAGCAAACTCATCTCACATTGCTCAAATTGAATTCAAATTCAAAACAAAATCAAGCTTTCCTTAAACCAAATTTGATTTATTCTAAATAATCTTATTCCATAGGATTGTCTTTAGGAATCAATTAGGGTGAATTAATTTGCATGCTTTCATCACTCTATTTCTTTCCTAGCATGCTAAATGTGTATGCCTTATGAAAATCATACATTCATTCCTTTTAAAAATCAAATATAAAAATGAAATGGTTCCTTTATGTCAAATTGTATGTTTTGGTTAAAGTAATAATATGAATGGTCATTATCACTATTAAACCCAAAATTATTTTCAAAACTCATAAATCAAACATCAAAATTGAAAGGTGTGCTACTTATAATTATTTATAAGCTTTCATGTGGGTATAAACATAAAGATGTGCATTGTGTGGCTTTCCCTCTCTTCTCTTTTAACATAGTTTTGAATCGGATTTGCAAAGTGTATAGTTCATTTGAAAATAACATAACACTTGCTTAAATCTATTTCTATTCATCCCTATGTTATTAATTAAGAAGGACATCCACACTTACATATGTAAATTGCATAAATAAATCAAACAAACAAACATAAACTTTTTCCTCTTTCTTTTTTCCATTCATTTCTTTTGTACATGTATTTGTATTTTAGGAAAGTGGTATATTAATCTGGACAATCCTGGGATTACGAGGCTTTAAGTAGCCCTAAATTGGTCTTATATCTTACACCCTTGGTGTTAATAATGGAATCGTACTCACTTATGCCTTTCATACATGTACATGTGCATATGAAAAATGGATAAAAGAATCCCTCTTTTCTACTTAACAAAATCATGCATATATGAAACATTCTAAATTTCCTTAAGCAACTTCCCTTAGCATTCATTGTTAAGGTGTGCTAAATACTTTCATTGCATGTATAGATATGCTTAGGATTCATCCATGTGCATGTTACATATGTTGGGAAAAAAATAAAGTGTTGTGTGTTCTGTGATAGTATTTTACTTTACTTAATCTTAAAATAATTTCTTTTTTAATAGGTTTGTTTAGGAAAAATCTAAACTTAGGATTAATCAAAACACATAATAAAACATTCACTAAATAAAAATCAATAATGCATCTAACTTAGAAATTACTTAAGGTAGAGGAAAGAGAAATTCTCTAGTCTTTTCTCTCTCTTTACAACTTAATAATTAAGTAGGTTCATTCAAACCAAACAAAATCATCAAATAAAATCAACCCAATCTAACCAAACAACTTAAATGAAACCACCCTCTAAATTGCATATTTTCATACTTAAAAAATCTAAACCTTAAAGCCTAACTTAGCATACTACACAAACCTCTTAAAGCACACACATTAGACTAAGTCCCCACTCCTAGTCCTATGTTAGGGCGGTGCATGGTTTGATATTTACTTTTTATTTTATGGTGTAATGTTTTAGTCTATCTATTAGGATGTATGTATGTAGAATGAATGATAAGATGATTTAGTCTAATCATTATCTTCTGTAGGGGATTGTGCTTAAGGGGCATTGTAATAAAAATATAACTATTTTTTCTGTGCAAGTTGCCTTTACCTCTAAGCATAATCTAATAGGCCAGGTGGACTTGGTTGCCCATGTGTGGGGTGTTAAGTCTAATTTATATATACATGCTTGGGATTGTATGGTTTGTTTAGCTAATCTATATTTTGCAAGTTTCAGTTAGATTTACTTTCCCTTTTAATGTAATTTTATCATTAGGATTTGGAATGAATGTTATGGGGAATTAGGATGAACATTGATTATAAGATTATGTTTTATGTATCATGTGAAGCCTTGGAGCAAATCACATTCCAAACATCCAAAATAAAGAAGAAAGAAGAAAGAAGAAAGATAAAAGAAGAAAGAAGAAAAGAAGAATGAAGACCCCCATAACATGAATTTCCTTGCTTAATTGTAATTAATTCATTTTTAATTCATTTTGTATGAGGGTAAAGCTCTGCTACCCAATTTATTTTCAGGTTTGTGCAATGGAGCCCGATCGTAAATGGCCTCTTATTCTTTTGCACTAGCTTTATAAATTGATTGATGTTTGTTTAGCTTGTACATTAAGATGGCATCTTTTCCTAATTTTTTTCTTGCTTTGATGTATGGCCTGGATGATGATTAGGATCTTAGGGAAAAATAAATCTTTTACCAAATTAAATAACTCAAAATTAAAAATAAATAACTCATAATCTCAATTAAAGCCTAGGTTATAAATCAAGATAAAAGAATTAGTAACCCCTTAGTTGGATGTTGTACTTTCTTGCTAACATCATGCATAAAAGCATATTATTTCACTCTTAATTTGGAGGTCTTCCACCCATGCCAGGGAACTTGGCTTGACCTTTGAGACCCATGGTGAAAACTCACCTCCTTTCTTGCTGATTTTGGCCCATAATTTGATTTCTCATGCATTAAGCATATGAATCCTATAAGCCTATGTCAAATCAATAGTCCAAAATTAAAATAAAAATAACAAAAATTTACATTAGATTTAGGTCATTACTCATGCCCGTACATGATCTAGTCTCTTAGGGAGTGAGTTTAAGGACTTAGTTTTTCTAAATAAATAACAGCTTAGTTATCTTGCATAAGCATATGAATTGCCTACATGTATTTAAAATCATAGGAGGAGTTAGTTGGTGGCCAACCCAGGTGATTGTAAGTCCAATAGTCAAGTGGTTTATCCTCTCTTGTAGAGGTAAACCATATGCCCATTTTTGCCTTAGATTTAGGTCGTGTCTTAGCCCATACCAAAGGTCTCTAAATTTAGGTTCTGAGATTATTATTTTCCTTCAGGGCCGTGAGCATAAATCCTCATTTCTTTGGTATTTCCATGACCTTGCATCATGGAATTGTAAGTCCTAGATTTCTAATAAAAATTCAACTCAAACAAAGTAATCCTTTTCAAATTTTAAAAATGTAAAGCCCAAACATAGGATAGTTTGAGGTGCTCGCTAGATTTCCTAGCATCGTGAGCATCTGCTACTTATCTTTCTTTGGCTTCAATAATAACTCTCTCCCTTTGATCAATCTCATTTGATCTTCTAAAATAAACCAATTTATTGATAGTCTAACCTTCAAAATCTTTGAAGACAATGATCATTTTCCTTAATCGAGAGTAATCTTAAGGAATCTAATTCATTAAGATGTAATTAACTATGGGGGCTTGCCTCCATAAGGAACCTAACGAACCCGATTTAAAATAAATCCTACTTTACTTTTCCATGTAAAGTAGGAGAAGAATCTCTGGTACATATGTAGACCCATTGTTAGGGTGGTGACTCCTATCTTTCGAGATAGTCCACCTCTCCCCAATGTCATACCCGATCACCCTAATAAGAATATATATAGATCTACATGGTGTCCAAATGTAAATAGTATATTTCTATCTTCATTTTATCCGCATAGAATTGAAGATGGAAGTATACGAGAAAACTTTCACCACAAGGGTTTAATTAAGTACTTTCATTTTCACCACAAGGGTTTAATTAAGTACTTTCATAACCTTCCTACACATGTGGGTTGGATATGACTTTCTTGAAAGGCATTTAGGTTATTGAACACCTATCTACCCAAGAAAGAGATTGATTAAGTGATTAAGTTTTTGGATTATTTTTTGATTTTGAGTTTAATTAATTAAGCTATTTAATGAAATGATTAAATCATTAATCAATTTGTAAATTAATTAAGTTTTCATTCAAATGAAATAGACTTAAGGGAAAAGATTTGGAAAAGGCATCCTAATCTCATTCACTTGGTTTATCCACTGTTCCAAGATGATTAACAAGCTTAATTAATGAATTCATCACCATTTAATAGGTTAATTACTCATTTAATTGATTAAGGGAGTGATCAGAGATGAAACAAGTAGTTACCTAAATTAATCCAATAATAAATTTCAAGAAATCATTGGAGGTAGTGGTCATCCCACTAATTAATCCTAGGAAGTTTAAAATTAATTATTGAAATAATTAATTAGTAATTAACATAATTACATCTCTAATAAAACCCAAATTGAGTAAATGTCACTATTCAAAACCAATTAAACTTAATTTTATATTATTCCCCTTTGAATTATCTTTAAAATGAAGTTGAGTTTATATTTTTTGAATTTTTCTACATTTAGTAATGTATTTTTGAAGTTTCTGTGATTAATAGGTCATTAAATAACCTAATGATATAAGATGCCACATAGACTCTCTTACGACAGCGCGCTTTCCACGTGGTGTGACGAGATTGGTTATTTAAGTTATCAAATCGAATGTTGCATCAGCTGGCAGCACTACGTGCTTTCCTTTGGACCGTCCAATTTAATCAGACGGTCACAATGAAGCCCGTAGTTATGAAGGGATAAAATCACTAGATCTAATCAAATTAATCAGGAATATCCATCCAAAATGTGCGGGATGGACGGTCCATGATTCATCCCTGCCCTCGCCTGCGGGAGACAGAGGCTATCCGTCCTCCATGGCTTGATCCGAGCTCACTTGAGCTTGAATTGAGCTAGGATTCAACTCACACCATTTATGAGCAATAAGAAACACATCCAATGGTGGAATTCAATTAGGATTACACTTCCCTTCATAAAGGACTAAGGATTTTCTAAGTTAAGCTCAATTTTGGTTCATACCTCATCGGAGGCTATCACTGGTGCTTCCAACCATTAAGGTAGCTTCGTCTAGTGGAGACGAAGCCCTGTAGAAGGTTTGAAGGCTTGAGATGAAGTGGATCTTTCTATTGACCAAAGTGAGATTCAATGGTTTGTAACTTTGATCGAACTCCTCCTTCCCATGGCTTGGATGCTTGGGATTTGCTTTGGGAGCTCTATTAGGTCCCAGGTGCTTGCAGAGGAATTGGAATTTGGTTGGGTATTGAATAAGTTGGAACTCTCACTCACGTCTCCTATTTTTGGCTTAGGCAAAACTAAGAATGGAATTTCAATTGAGCTTAGGAATTCTTGGGAGAGTTCGGAGAGCTTCCTCTGGGTTCCTAGGGTTCAATCGATTGCAAGTGTGCAGAATTGGAATGAATTGAGGGGGTGTATATCTCCCCTACTTAAATCGGATGACTGTGAGCCTCCTTTCCATTTTGGATTAATTGATTAGATGGAATGGGTTTTTAGGTTGTTAGGGGTTCCATGTGATTCAGTTTTGGCAGGAGAGTGTAATGGAGGAGTTGCCCATGTGTTAAATGAGAGTATGGAGTGATTTCATGTGCTCATTTTTCATTAGGTGGTCAATTTTGGCTTTGGGTTGGGTTTGGCTGACCCAAATCCATTGGGTCATGTTCACCACCCTCATTAGTGTCCATTTGGTCCATTAAGGGTTGCCAAGTGGCCATGAAAAGGAATTGGACAAATTCCAAGTGAATTTGGCCAAGAGTTACTCTTTAAACTAGGGGTAAAATGGTCATTTGGATTTGATTTTGATTTGGACATATTTGGAATGATTGAAAAATGGGTTGTGCTAATTTTCAATGAATTTGGAGTTTATTTGATATGATTTGGCTCATGTTGACCCATTTAAGTCAAAATGGGTCAACTTGGTCAAGTTGACCAATTGGTCAAATTGGGTTAAACTAAGGGTTGGGTCAAGTTCATATGACCATTTAGAGTGGTTTGGTATCATTGGTTTGGTTCAATTTATTTTATACTTGGTTTTGGATCATTTGAGTTCACTTTGGTCAAATGGGTCAAGTTGACCAATTTGACCTATTTCACCCAATTTAGTTAGGTCATGGGTTGGTTTAGGTTTGGTTGGTCATTTCAAATATTTTGTAAGCTTTGGTTTCCATCAATTTTGGTTTAATTTGATTTTATCTTGATTTGATATTTTAGGTCAAGTTCAGTTCATGGTCAATTGGGCTAGGTTGGGTCTAGTTTGCCAATTGAGGTTGTGGTCAAGTTCAACAAGTAATTTAGAATAACTTTGACCCATTGGTTGCATTCAATTTGGCTTAGATCAAGTTTTAACACATTTTGACTTTTTAGGTTAAGTTGGGTCAACTTGGGTAAAGTGGCCAATTGGGCTAGGTTTGGCTCAAATGATGACTTGGTCAAGTCCAATCATTGATCATGAATTAGTTTTGATCAATAGTTTCAATCAATTTGGCCTATGGTGGATTTTGGCTAGTTTGGGTTTCATTTGGGTCAAATGTTGACTTGGTCAAAGGCTAAGTTTGACTTGGTTTGACCAATTTAGTGATTGATCATCTTATGATGATTGTTTCTGACAATGTGAAGCTTAGATGGGCTTAGTTCAATCCAATTTGGGTATGATTAGAATTTGGCTCAAAAGGGTGCTTTAGGTCACTTTGGGTCAAATGAGCTTAAAGGGGTCAATTGACTTGATCATGGACTTATGATTGAAATATAAATCCATTTGCAAGTGATTTGAAGTCAAATAGGTTTTGATTCATTTAACAATTTCAAGTTTAAAGGATGAACATGGGTTAGATTTAGGTTTCAGTTTTGAATTTAGTTTTGGTTTGATGATTAAAGTTTGTGTTTATGTTTGGATTCATGATTGAAGGATTGATTGAATCATGAAGAAAATCCAAGGGTTTGGATTGATTTGAGGTTGATTTGGCTAAGTTCAAGAATTTGACTTGAAAAAGCATAGGTTGGTTTTAGGTTGGATTTCGATTTGAGTTTTGAATTTGGTTTTGGTTATTTGAATTTATATTTCATTTATATTTGTGAAAATATAAGAGAATATAAATGAGTTAAGAGAAAATCTCTCAAATTTTAATTGATTTAGATTTGATTTGAGCTAAGTCCATAAGATGAAATCAAAGTGACTTAGGATAGATTTTGGATTTGGAATTCAATCATGGATTTCAATCATTTGGAATTGATTCATGATTTGAGAAAATCCATTGGAATTGATTTAAGGTTTGAGAAAATCAATTAAGTTGGAATTGATTTAAGATTTGATTTGGAATTGGTTTGAGTTTGAAGTTGATTTGGATTTGAAGTTGATTTTGATTTGAGGTTGATTTGAATTTGAAGTTGATTTGGATTTGAAGTTGATTTGAAAGAAGGAAGTAAGGATTTGTTCAAGCTATAGGGTAGGCAAGTTTTCCTAACACCCTTAAGGTATAACTTACTCTTGTGGCTAACTCTTCTAAGTCTCTAGGGTTAGGTTAAGTGTTCACCTGATCACTAGAAGTGTCTTAAGACTAAGGAACTCTTAATGTCTAAGAGGATTCCTATTTCTAAGATGGAGAAGTCGAGAGCTCACTCCGAAAGTGAGGTCAACAATGGTGTGGGCTAAATTCTAGCCTAATCCGAGCTTAGGTGAGCTCGGATCAAGCCATAGAAGGAGACAGCGCCTCGTCTCACTAACAAGCGAGATGAATGAGCCGTCCACCCCATGTGTTTTGGATGGACGGCCCTGATTTAATCACATTATATCTCTAATCTAAACCACGAGATTAATCTTGGTTGTCTGATCTTGACAGCCCAGGGGAAAGCGCACCCCTCCGCCAGCTGACGTGGCGCGCGATGTGATAACTAAAATAACCAATCCCATCATACCACGTGAAATCGCACCACATCAGTAGTCCATGCGGCACCGATGGGATTAGTTAATTAATTAGGCTATTTTAATTACCTATTAATCACAGAAACTTGATGAAATCATAATTAAATGTAGAAAAATAAAAATATATATAAATGAGGGCTTATTTTAAAGGTATTTCAGAGGGGAATCTAACAAAATTATTTTTAAATAATTTTGAACAATTAATTTTCCTTAATTAATGTTTAATTAAAATTTTAATTACCTTAATTACTCTCTAATTACTTAATTAATTAATTCTAAATTTCTCAGACTTATTTAGGAGGGGGACATCTGCCTCCCTTAATTTTCTTGAAATTTATTAATGATTTAATTAGGAAAATTTATTAATAAAACCCTAATCACCCTCTTTATGTAATTAAGAGTAATTAAATATATGAACAGTGATTTAATCCCTTAATTGAGATAATTAAACATTGTTTGAGTAAAGAGGGGGTTTATAGAATGGGTTTGGGATATTTTTCTTAAGTTATTCCCTAAACCTCCTTTCTTCCTTAATCCAAACATAATTAAGGATTAATCCACTAATGATCTAATTAATTAGTCTAATCAAACTTTCAAAATTAATATGGAGTTAATTAATCTCTTGCTGGGTAGATCCTTAGGTGTTCAAAAGCCTAAAATAAGTTTAAGAAAATCATAATCAAACTACATGTGTAGGATGATTATGAAAGCACTTAATTAAACCCTTTAGCTTAATTAATTAATAATTATGAGCCAATTACACTAGACCCATTTATTTCTTAGGTGCATTGCTAATTTAATTTCCATGTGATTGCATATCATATGTTGGCTCATAATTGTTAGGTTAATTATATTAAAGTGGAGTAGGTAAGGGGTAATTAATGGATTTAATTCACACTTTAACCTAAACAAAATATAAAATCAATCTAATTATTCTAAAATTAAACAAAACTAACTCACACATGGGGAAAATGGGTTATGACCAGCAAACTCTTTTTATATTTTCTAAATCAATTCAAATTCAAATTCAAAAATAAAAATCTCTTTAAAGAATTTTGATTCACTTTAATTCACACCTTATCTTATAGGAATATCTTTAGGAATTAATTAGGGTGAATGAAGTCATATGCTTAAATCACTTTATTTCTTTGCAAGCATGCTAAATATTATTTTCCATATGAAATCATGCATTCATTTCTTTTGAAAAATCAATTAAATGAAATATTTTCTTTATGTCAAATTGCATGTTTTGGCTAAAGTTAAGAATATGAGTGGCTATTATCACTATTAAACCAAAAATTATTTTCAAAACCTATAAATCAAAGATTATAAATGAAGTGATGCTACTCATAATTACTTATAAGCTTACATGTGATTATAGCATAAACTGTGTATTATGTGATTTCCTTCTCTCCTCTAAACATTGATTTGAATAGGATTTGCAAAGTGTATAGTTCATTTAGAAAGAACATAACACTTGTTTAAATCTATTCCTATGCACTTCTATGTCATGACCTAAGAAGGATCTTCACATTTACACATGTAAATTGCACAACCAAATCAAATAAAATCTTTTGCATGATTATTAATCCATTTATTTCCTTTTGTTCATACACATGTACCTAAGAAAAGTGGTATATTAGTCTGGAAATCTCGGGGTTGCGAGGCTTTAAGTAGTCCCAAGTATGTCTTGAACCTTACACCCTTAGTGTAGAAAATAATGACGTCGTACTCACTTATGTCTTTTATATATGTGGATGTGGATTTTTTTAATGGATAAGGAATCCCCTTTTCTACTTAATAAAAACATGCATTCATGGAATATCCAAATTTTTCTAAACAACATCTCTTAGCATTCATCATCAAAGTGTGCTAAAGTTTGCATTGCATGTACAGATATGCTTAGGTTTATTCATATGCATGGTTTACATGGTGGATGATAGTAGATTGTGGTTCTTCTCCTCTTTGGGAGGAAGCTGCACCATCAAAATATATCTCTTAGTGGTGAATGATAGTATCCCCTAAGTTCATGATTTGATCATCAAGGAGGTCATCACTAAGCAGAAAATTAGCAGGGAGTGGGTGTGCTACTAAGAAATCCACTAGTGCTTGCCCTTTCACCGCACGGAGGTGTTCGAAAGTAATGTCAAACTGTCACAAAATTATGGACCAACATGCCAATCTTCTAAATAGCATTGACCGTGTCAGGAGATATTATAGTGGATTGATTCTAGATATCAAGTTCACTTTATGGGAAAGCATGTAGTGTCATTGCTTTTAAGATGTGAAGATTAAAGCTAGGTAATGCTTCTCAATAGGTGGATAGTTTACTTCAATAGGGATTAGATGATAGCTGAGGTAGTAGAGCATGTTTTCCTTCCCTTTGTCATTGGCTTGGGTCAACAAAGCATAGAGGGGGTCATCTAATGAAGATGTGTATAGGATCAATAGTTTTCCGGGATAAGGAATGCTAAAACTGGTAGCGTCATCAGGTAGTACTTGATGTCTTCAAAGGCATGTTGACATTTATCATCCCACTTGAACTTGGCATCTTTTTTGATAAGTGCTGAGAATGGCTGGCATCTTCTTGATAGGTTGGATATAAAATATCTTAGATACACCAACTGCTCTTGAAATGATCTGAGTTTAGTTAAACTTTTAGGGGGTGGCATTTCTAATATCACCTTGATCTTCTCTGGATCGATTTCGATTCCACGGTGTCGGACACTTCAGGTGTTCTTTTGAGATTAAGTTATCTTAATCATTCAAAAAATACTCTCAAGTTAAAGAGATGGTCTTCCTTTTCTTTACTTTTGACTACGAGATCATCGACTTAACACTCGACTTAATGATGAATGAGTTCATCGAAGATTCGAGTCATAGCCCGTTGGTATGTAGCACCGACATTTTTAAGGTCAAAAGGAATGACCTCATAGCAATAGATTCAGATTAGGGCTCCAAAAGTAGTATTTTTGTCATCTTCAAGGGCCATCTTTATTTGGTTATATCCAGATGAGCCACCCATGAAAGAGAAGACTGCATGAGATGAGGCAATGTCCACCATTAGTTATGGTATCGGTAGTAGAAATTCTCCTTTTGGACATGCCTTATTTAAGTCCCTAAATCGACGTATATATAAATTTGGCCATTCTTCTTCTTAACCGGGATGATACTGGCTAACCAGGTAGGGTATTTCTCTTCTTAGATGAAACTAGCATTGATGAGTTTCTTGACTTCAGAAATGACCTGTTGTTTAATATCTAATCGCATGCATCTAGGAGCTTGCTTGATAGGGCTAGCACTAGGCTTTATTGCTAGTTTATGGACTGCTACATCAGGAGATAAACAAGGCATCTCTTCATAACTCCATGTGAACCAATCCTTAAACTCATTCAATAGCCTAACTAAGTCATTAGTTTTAGTATCATACAATAAAGAACTAATGTATGTTAAACATGGATTGTCTTCAATTCCTAAATTTATTTTCTTAAGCTCGTCAATGGTTGACTTAATCTCTTCTTTAAATTTTTGTGATGCATCTTTGACTTCAAAATCATCTATAGCATCTAAAGTTTTCAAGCATACCTCTTCATATGAGTTAGTATGATTTAAAAAGAACTTATCAAATTTCAAATGATTGGTGATGACTAAGTAGTAATCATCATCATTGATTAGACCCACTGTATCGAATCTTAGTCCTAATCTTGATTGAAAAGTTATGTATTTATTATCTTTAAATTTTTGTGATGCATCTTTGACTTCAAAATCATCTATAGCATCTAAAGTTTTCAAGCATACCTCTTCATATGAGTTAGTATGATTTAAAAAGAACTTATCAAATTTCAAATGATTGGTGATGACTAAGTAGTAATCATCATCATTGATTAGACCCATTGTACCGAATCTTAGTCCTAATCTTGATTGAAAAGTTATGTATTTATTATCCTATAACCTCTTGAAGTAATATGACCTATCTTTAAACCAAGCATGTGGAATATATCCTTTCTTTGCTAAATTTAGAACATAGGACGAGTACAAATCAAAAGGTAATTCTATTAAATCTTTATATGAATCATCCTCAAGTTCTATATCAACTTCTTGACTTAAGGATGATGCTCATAGAAAGAACCTCTGAGTCTGCACATCTGTGGATGACTTGGGGACTTCTTTAACTGCCAAACCCTCAACTTTTTGTGAAAAAAGTGGGGTTAGAGCTAAGGTTCCAAATTGATGCTTAACTATTTCATATATAGACTTGGATATATTTATGCTTTGCTTTGGAGGCCAGTCTTCATCACTATCTGGCTCAAATGTCACCTCCAATGAAATCTGCTATTGGGAAGAGCTGGCTGGCATGCTGACCATATAGAACTCATCCTCTAAACTAGATACTAAGTCTATATGAATAGCAGGTGTACTCCTGGTAGCTAGGACATATCTCCTATTGGGTGGCCAATAAGGTGGTTTCCTCTAAATTGTCCTCTTCCCCTGTCTGGTGGAAGTTGGGTCATCCTTCCCACATGTTCGAATGAGGAATGAACTATGGGTGAAATCTAATGTCAGGCTCCACTTCCTCCTCTAAGTCTATTTCTCGCTCCCATTTATTTTCCTTTTCATTTTCTTTCTCCTTTTATTTTCCTTTCTCTTTTTTTTTCTTTCTCCTTTTCTTTTATTTTTGAACTTTAGCCAAGTTCGCGAGAATAGACTTATTGATTTTGAGGGAGGTAATAGGCTCCATCCTCATATATGCCAACCTCATGAATTATAAATGACTTGAGATCTCCTTTAACATAGTAAGTGATTCCACCTCTCATGAACTTCATACACTGATGTAGAGAAGATGGAAATGTGTTATTTTTATGTATCCACGGTCTCCCAAACAAAGGATTAAAAGAAGTATCTGAGTCTATAATGTGAAATTTATCTTCAGTCTTCAATCATCTATCTCCAAAGGCAACACTATGAAACCTAAGGCCCTCTCACCTTATTCATTGAATCCTCTCAACATTAACTTTTCCTTTTGGAGTTTGGAGTTTGGAGATGTTGATCCTCAAGTAGGCAAGGGTTCTTAGGTTCATAATGTTGACTGATGCACCTGGATCAACCAATACTCTTGATAGCCAAAATTTACCCATATCTAGTGTGATGTAGAGGGGACGGTTGTGCTCGGTCCTCCCTAGAAATAGGTCTTCATTGCTGATGTAACTCCTAAGATGTCCTTCGAGTGGTATGCCTCCTCTTCGATAGTGGTCACCTGAGCTAAGCATATTTATGGATCAAGTAGGGCCTTGATTAGAGATTCCTTCATCTTTTTGAATAAGACAAGGGTGTCATATATGCTTAGCTTAGCTAGAAACTTTCTAAGGTGAGCCATGACATTGTAATCAACTCTCGCTTTATTCTCCACAAACATATCCATAGGTGGAGCATTCTGTGGAGGGGCTATCTACTCACTGAAACCAATGACTTGCTTACCCTTATCCTGAGGTACTACCTTAGGAGGTAGAACTTTACCACTACACAAGTTGACTTCAGTGACTTCATGTGGCAGATTGATAGAAAGTTCAATTAGCTCATCGGGTATACCTACAGCTTCTCATATAGGACCCTTAGAGTCAGATGACTCTAAGTCAATCTCAAGGGGTGAACTCGATTGATTCAGAAAAGAAAAATCTAATTCTGAATCTAAGAGAAAGGATCAAAATTATTTGTGTTATTATTTTTATTTAGACTTGGAGAGCTTTCGACTATAATTAGATCTTCAAGACTATCAAAAGTAGAAAAGATATAAGTGGAATCTGCTTTTTTCATTGATTTCTTTCTAGGTGGAGGTACATGATAAAATCAGCTAAGGTAAGCAGAGTGAGGGGTTTGGTACCCTTGTCCGTGGATACGATGTTCCTGCTAATAGAAGAATAGATGGATGAAGTGGTAGTAGCAGCAATGGTGGAAGGAATGCTGGACTGGGATAGTGGTTGTGCTACTTGGCTATCCCAGACAAGTGTGGATTGCTACTACTACTGCTGAGCTCCCACCCTCCCTAAGTTGTCTTTGGCAACTTGCAAACCTTCCTTGATGTTGGAGATTGAGCTACCTCAAGCATCTGCAAGGAAAGTTTCTTGATCTTTTAGATGATCTTTTTAGAGATTCGGGATAAGGACATATCCCAACCTTCTTTTATCTTAAGAGGATCATAAGTATCCCAATAATTACTCTAACAAAATTAGATGATTTTTTAATAGGTATTCCTTGGGGATAACAATGGCTCTTGACTTGTAGTTGTGCTCAAGCTAGTCTTTGAAGGTGATGCAATTCTCTAAGACATGGCCTAACATGCGATGATAGTGACAATAGCTAGGATCATCGCTCTTGCCCACTTCTCCAGCCTTTTAGGCTCTGGTAAATGGAAATTAGGTTTCTTTATAAGATTTTTAAATATTTTCTTGATTACCTCCCTCTTGAATGAATAGGGCTTGTTTAATTTGTCTAGAAGAGTGGGTGGATAATAGCTACCTGGTGGTGGGTATGAATATTGTTCCTGAGTGTATTATTGTGGAGGTGATGGTGGCGGCCACTATGGTAGCTATGGTGGCCAATATGATGGCCGAGGAGGTGGAAAAGGGGTGGCAAAAGTGGCTGCTGAGCTCCTGGTCTCTCAAACTGACCTCTGGCTGGCTACTTCCCCTTATCAACTAACACCACTGCCCCTGGCCTCTTCTCAAATACTTTCTGTAGCTTGGACTTGAATGATTGGTCTTGGAAAGGCAACTATTTGGCACCCTCTTGTAGGCTAGCTACCTCGTTGATTAATTTCTCAAAAGTTTTGATTATGAAGCCCTTGAGCATGAAAGCAACTAGGCCATGAATATTCTTGAGAAAATTTTAATGGCATGTTGTTCAAATAGCTGAGATTTGCATTTCATACTCAGGGTATGCCAGCTGAGAATGTAATCAACCAGGGACTCATTGGGATTTTGTTCTAGTATAATGAGGTCACCCACAGTTACCCTTTGCTAGGCTCCAGAAAGCCTCTTAACAAAGAGTTGCTCCAACGCAATAAAAATTTTCACCGAACCATTGGGTAGTTTAACGTACCTATCAAATGTAACCCCTGACAGACTGCTAATAAAAAAGGTGAAAGAGAAGTGATTCACTGCCACCGACGCTACAACAGCTGACTCTGAAATGTTCCACATGTTTCTGTAGGTTCCCACTACCATTAAAACTCTTGAAGGAAGTGGCACAAACCCTTTGGGATATTAGACTACATCGAATTCCTCTAGGTTAGGTCTACCCTTTGGAATAGAAGAACAACCCCAGCTTGAGCAAACCCTTCATCACTTAGTGCTCTACCATCTGCTTAATGTCTTTGTCTTGCATAGAGGTACTATCAACGACCATCCTATGAAGACTACCACTATCCTGATCTACGGATGATGCAGTCTTAAGAGGATTAAAGACATGTAATAGCTCAGGCCAATCAGCCTCCATAGGGCTAGGTTGTAAGACTGGAACATAATTTTAGAGTGCTAGAACTGTTATGAACAAATCCTCAACTCTCCTTTCCATCATGTTGATATGCTCATCCTTCTGCCTAAGCTGTTGAAGGAGGTGCTAGGTCGAGTGAGAGGTTTCTCCTTCCTCGATCATGGCACCTTCCTGACTCTAATGGTCTCAATGGAGGGATCCCTGGGTATCGTCCATATGGACTTCTGCTGAATCTTATAATAAGTCATCCTCATCGAGGTCGAAGGCTACCCTACCCTCTTCTTGATCTGACTGATCACTCCCAAGATGTTATTCCTTCTCAAGAAATTAATCTTCTAGGATATCATCTAGTGAATGATCTCCTACTCTGCCTAACTAGACTGGAACCAACACACACTAATGGCTGACCATAAGATTGTGCTCATCTGACTCTATGCACCAAATAGAGCCTACGGATAGGATGCTCTCAATAGAGGATCAACTGCCATGGGGAATGCACTAGTGTCCCCCACTTCCTCTGTTACCGACCACTGCGGTGGTGGAGCAACTATGATGCGTTTGGGTCACCACTCCCACTTTGCCACTATTGAAGTAGAAGGTCAAATGGGGGAGCTCGACCTTACCTCAACGGGTAGAATAGGTGAAGTGGAATCCTTAGGCCATAGCCGGATCACCAATAGAGATTTCCTCTCTCCAGATGCGACTTTTGTGCTTTGGTAGGAATTGCGGAAGGAGGGACTTAAATAGGTGATGATGGGTGATCAGTAGAGCAGTGTGATGGTGGGGACACTGAGTGCCCCTCCACCAAAACTCTCCTCCTATGGATAGTAGTGCCAGTAAGGACTATACTATCAATGTCATCGACACGAGTAGCCTGTCGATCCAAAAAATAAATAAGGGCCAAGACCATCGACTGCATTATGTACCTCCTCCTCTCCTTCTTGCCCGCTTGGGCTAATACTCAAGCCTCGGTGACTCTATCCCAATAGATCTGATCACTAACGCTCTTTGGGATCAAGGACCTCAAATCAAATAATGTGATGGACTCTGAGCGTCTGTAAGCTTTGCTAACCTGGCAAAGAACTTTCCTAAGACTGGCATAAGGCTTCCTCCGCTCTTTAGCTGGGACCTCAAAGTGTACTGGTGGTGGAGGTGATGTAGCAATTCTCCTATAGTCCTCCTCTCCATCTGAGGTTGAGATGTGGTGAAACCTGTTGCCACTCAAGAGTGGAGAGGTCTCATGAGCAGAACCTTCCTCAGCGATGTGGTACGTAGCATCAATCTCCCTGGATGCTCGCTCATGGTTCTACTTGATCTTCTTATTTTTGTTGCGTTGAGTGCCGGTGGGCAGGTGGAGTGAGAGCTAAAACATACCTCAAAGGTAGAGTAAACTATCTCAGAAGCTAAGATAGCCTTCCCCTTCAAAGTGGGAGAAACCAGTGAGGAGGTGCTAGCTCGTACTAGGGCTGTAGTAGGGACAACAATAGACTGCACTGGCCTAGGAACCACTGACACTAACAGTGGTAGAGTTGGCATAAAAGGAACTAGAAGTGATGATGTTGTAGGAACCTCGACAGCCTTTCTCGTAAGAGATGAAAACTCAGACTCACACTGTCGGTCAAAGCGAAGGAGTGGCTTCTATCCAGCCACCTCCTCCCTACTAACTGTGGTGAGGGCTAGCCCCTCATAAGTGACCCTGACGGCTTCAAAATCATGGCCAAACTAAATCAGATGGGTGGTGGTTGTGTGTATGGCCTGATCCAAGGCCAGATCCACACCCAACGAGAAATAGAAGATGAACTTATCAGAAGTCATAATGCTGGCGAAGGAGAAGGAGCAGGCGTCTTGATCTACATTTGTTGAAACATAACTAAGTCATACCCTTATTTTTATATTTGTCTTCAAGTATTAAGTTTTGATATCGATTTGGAATTTGAACACACTCTTAACAAATTTTGGTATGCTAAGTGGGGCTCATTGGAGAGATTTTAGAATGTGAGGAGAGACTTTGCCATAGAATTTAATTTAGAACCCACCCAAACTCAACAAGTTTAAGTATGTTGAGCGGGGTTCAAATAATTAGAGAGACTTTGTAGATATTTTTGTTGTATGTTTAATTTGAAATTTGATTTGGAAAACCTTTATTAAGCAAATTTGGGTATGCTAAAAGGATTTCAATTATATGTTTTGAAATTTTGTGAGAACATCTTTATTTGTGAGGATTGTTTGTTATGTGTTTAATTTGTTTGATTTCATTTTGATTTGAAAAAGGGATCTTTACTTAACAAATTTTGGTATGCTAAATAAAGTCCAAATGTGTTTGATATGTTTGTTATTTTGTTGATACGTGTTGATTTGATATGATTTGGGGAACTCTCATTTAATAAATTTAAGTATATTAAATGGAGTTCAAAATGTATGTGTTTTGATATTTGTTGATTTGATTCCTCTTTTGAAAAAAGAGGGGAACTTTTATTTGACAACATTGTATGTAAAATAAGTTCAAATATATGTGTTTATATTTTGATGTTTGGAAGTGAGCTCCATGTTTTAACAATTTTAGGTAAGTTAAATGGAGCTCACCTATAATGTTTTTTATTTGTTGATATGTGGGTTTATTTTAAAGATTGAATTTTCATTTAACAAATACGGGTATGCTAAATGGAATTCCAAAATGTGTGTTTGATATTTTGGTTTTAATTTGATTTTTGAAGGTGGAATTCTCATGTAATAAATATGGGAATGCTAAATAGAATCCAATTATGTTTTTATTATCTTGATTTTGTTTTAGTTTTGAAAAAGGGAACCTTTACTTAATAAATTTTGGTATATTAAGTGAGGTTCATGTATTGATTGTTTTGATTTTAGTTTGAAAAAGGGGAAATCCCATTTAACAAAAATATGAATGTGTTAAATGGAGTTCAATCATATCTTGATTTTAGTAATTTTAAAAAGAACTTCTCATTTAACAAACATGGTTATGTTAGATGGATTTGGTTGTTTGATTTTATTTTGAAAATGTGCTTTTAAAAAAAAATTATTTTGAAACCAAAAGATTTTAATGATGTATTTTTTGTCGAAAGAGGATCCTCATTTAACAAATTTAAGTATCTTAAATGAGGTTTGGTCATTTTTATTATTTGAAAAGGGATTTGAAAATCTTTATATTTTGTAAGCTTAATGTTTATGTGAAGTGCATGATTTTATTTAGAAAAAGTGCTATTAAAAAGTTTTTGCAAAAATTTTACTTATTTAGTTTAAATTTGATTGATATTTTCTTGAATTTGGGATGAACCTTGTCTCATCAAGCTAATGGTAAAAGAGGTTCTAAGTTTAGTCATCTCCTTTCATTAGTTAATTTATTTTTACCTATTAGGGGATCCAATAGGGGTTTTAAGACCTACATGGAGTGAGCTCCAAAACCTTAAAGGATGTTGGCTAGCTTTGCTTGAGGATGAAATAAGCTAAGTGCCAACGGAAAGATAGATAGTCTCTGGCTTATATAAGATTTAAGTCCACTATCGATGCTTGGAGACAATAATTTTCTACTAGAGATAGACAGAGGAACAATCCCCAACAGAGTCGCTAGAAAAATATATGGTGTTTCTTTTTAGATGTGGGGGACACCATGTAGATCGCAGTGGGTACTTATTGAAGTGATCGAGTATGATATTAAGGTATGATATACTATCTTGAAAGATAGAGACATCACCCTTCAATGGATTTAATCACCAAATAAAAACTCCTAAGGCATGATGGGTCTTTGAATGTACTAGATATTTTTTCCCTGCTTTATATGGATGAATAAAGTAGGGTTTATATTAAACTGGGTTCTAAAATTCTTTATGGGGGCAAGCCCCCATAGTTAATTACATCTTAGGAAATGAAAAGTCGTAAGAATACTCTCAATTAAAGTAGATAATTATTATATCCAAAGATTTCAAGGATAGACTATCAACAAATTGGCTATGTTGGAAAATCAAATGGGAAAGATTAAGGAGAAACTTATTTTTGGAAGCCAGAGAGAATAAGTAGGAAATGCCCATGATACTAGGAAACAAAGTGAGCATTCCAATTTATCCTACGGTTGGGCTTTATAATTTTAGAAGTTGAAGAAAATTATTTTGTTAGAGTTAAAATTTTATTAGATTACTAGGACTTATAATCTATCAACACAAAATTATGGAAAAGCCTAAGAGGTGAGAATTTATGCTTACAGTCCGAAGAAAATAGCTACCTCTGATCCTAAATCTATGGAGCTTTAGTAAGAGCTAAAGCACGACCTAAATCTAAGCAAATATGAGAATAAGATTTACCTCCACAAGAGAGAGACCATTGATTGTTGGAATTATAATGCATGGAGTGGCAGCTAACCTCTCGCTTTAAATCTATGTATGAATTTGTAGGATAGTTGGGTTGGTATCAATTTAGAAAGAGACCTAAGTCTTTAAACCTACTAGAGCAAGAGTGGTATGAGTAATGACTTAATCTAAAAATGCAAAATCTTTTTAGGTTTTTATGTGGTATGAGCAAGGATGGAGATCCCCCAATTTCAAGAAAGAAGGAATATGCATGCATGATGTGAGACATACAACATTCAGCTAAGGGGTTGTTAAATCTTTTAATTATCTTATTTAATGCCTAAGTTTTATGGTGAGGTTATGAATTATTTAAAACTTTAGTTATGAGTTATAGTTGGGTAGAAAACTTATTTTTATCCTAAGAGCCTAATCACATACAATCCACATATTAAGGCATCAAACATATAAGAAACTAAGAAAAGCATGTCATTTCTAATGCATAATTTTAAACACAACATCAATCAAATTTATAAACTAATGTAAAAGAATAAGAGGTTGGTGCAGTCGAGTACCACTATATAACTCAAAAAGAAAAGATGGGTAGTCAGGCTCTACCCTTATACTACCCAAAATTATAAAATAATAATTACAATTATGATGAATGAATGTTATGGGGGGTCTTCATTCTTCATTCTTCATGTCTTCATTTTTTTCCTCCTTGCATCTTTGATTTGTTAGGTTTCAAGGCATCACATGGCACCCCAGGATCAAGCCTTCTAGCCAATGCTCATCCTAATCTTCTATAGCATTAATCCTAATTTCTAATCTAGAATTAAGTTAAAAATAAGAAAAGTAAATCTAACTACACCAACAAAATAGAAGTTAGCTAAACATACATACATTCCTAAGCAGTTATATTTATAATTTGGACTTAGTACCCTGCACATGGGTAACCAAGCCCACCTGTCCTAACTTGAATTATGCTTAGGGGTTTAAGCAATCTACAAGGAGAGTATTTATATTTATTTTAAGCACCTCTTTAAGCATAATTCCATGTAAAAACATGATTAGACTAATAATGGCCTAAAATCCAGTCTACAAAACATGCACCCTAACAACCAGTCTAAAATAATAATACATCACAAAATAAAATATAAATCACATCATGCACCACCCTAACATAAAGCTAGAAGTGGTGACTTAATTTTAATGTATGTTATGGCTTGTATGGTATGTCTTGCTAAGAATTAGATTCATAATTTTCTAAGTGTGGAAGACTTTCATTTAACATGAAGGGTTGATTTTATTTGAATTTATTTAATTGATTTGAGAATTTTAATTTGTGTTTTCTTTTGTTTTATTTGGTTACACTTAGCAACTAAGTGTTATAAAGAGAGAGAAGAGGATTGCCCTCTTTTATCCCTACTTTAAGTCACTTTTTAAAGAATGTTAATTTGATTTAGTTCTCTTTAGTGAATGGCTTATTACACACTTTTAAATTAATATTAAGCTTAGGTTCATTTTAAATGACTTCATCCAATATAAAAGGCATCTTAAGATTAATTTGGTTGAACTACTATCACATGACATATGCTATCATATTCCTTTCCATCACATGTAACATGCATATGATTTCAATCCAAAGTATACCTATACATGGAACATATTTTTCCCCCTTATATGATGGATGTATGTTTATATCCTTTTATGTGATTAGATTATTCAATCATATTGATTTAAAAGCTCTATCTAAATTTTTATATATAAATACATAAGGATTAAATTAAATAGGTACATGTCATTATTAACTGGGAAGTGGTAATCAAATGACCTCCTTAGCTAACTAAAAGCCTCATTCTGGATGTCCTATACCCATTTGCATTCAAACTCATGTAGATATATACACATGAATACAAGAAGGAAAGCTCTAAATCATATGACCAACTAAAGCAATCACTTAGTCAATTATAAATGCATGTATTCTTGATAAAAGAAATGGGGTTCTAATTCTATAATTAAATACACACACATCTTTATAAGAAACACAAGCAAGTATGCGTCATTGTTAACCAGGAAAATGAGATAATCAAATGACCTCATTAGGGAAAACTAAAGCCTCATGTTCCCAGGATGTCCAAACTAAACACTTGCTTTTCTCAAATACATGTGGATGTATACATAAATAAAGAAAGGAAAATCATGCAAAGATTATACTTTTATTTGACTGAAGCATTTATGCATATGGGGTAAAATTGTATCCAAGTTCTAATGTAAGAACACATGTAAATGAAATCAAATAAGTATGTGTCGCTATTGACCAAGGAAGTGAGGTAATCAGGTGACCTCCTTGGGGCTTACTAAAGTCTCATGTTCCCAGGATGTCCAGACTATATACTCATTACATTCAAGTACATGTAAAACTACACATGAATTAAGAAAAAGAAAGCTTTAAAGCTTTAAACACATGCAAAACTATATATATTCATAACTACTACCACACTAATTAATGTAATTGATTTATAAACTTTGGAAACTAATTTGAATTTATTAGTGATAATAGCCACACATATTATAAATTAATCCAACACATACACACTTACATAAAGGAAAATCACTTGATTCAATTAACTTTAAAAAGATGAATGTGTGATTTCAAATGACATACAACATTTAACATGATGGAAAGGAATAAATAAACATAAACACATGATTTTATTCAATCATATTAATTCCTAAGGATAATCATATCAAATAAAATCATTTAAGGTAAAGCTTTTTTTAATTTTTTTTTCTTTTTTATTTGATTTTTGAGAGGAGGTTTAATGATCTAACCCATTCCCATGTTTTTTAATTGATTTGGTTTAATGAAAAATAATAATTAAGTTGATTTTATATGTCAATTAGGTTTAAATATGCATTAAATTCATTAATTAACCCTTTCTTATGTTGCCTTAGCATAATGAGCCAATTATGATGTGCATGATACATTGGAAATTAAATCAAATGATCCTAAAAAGTGAAAGGATTTTAATGCAATTGGCTCACAATTAATGGTTAATTAAGTTAAGAAACTTAATTAAGTACTCATATAATTCCCCCACACATGTGGGTTAACTATAATTTTCTAAGGATTTGCTTAGGTTGTTGAACACCTAAGGGTCTACAACAAATCTAATTAAATAAGTTCTGATATGATTATGATTTCAATTTAATTAATTAAGCCATTTGATTAATTAATTAAACCATTTGATTGATTAATTGAAAAGAGAAATGAACATAGGGAAGATTGGGGAGGCCTCAATCCCATTACATAGGTTCATTCAATGTTGGATAGTGATTAACCACTAAATTAATTGATATTCTACTTTCATGTGATTAATTAATTAGACTAATTAAAAAGCTTAATTTATCAATTTCCCCAATTAATTAAGCAAAAATCCCAAAAAACTTATGGAAGGCAGAGATCATCCCATTAAATTAAACCACAAATTTTAGGATTAATTACTTAAGTAATTAAAGAGTAATTAAGCTAATTAATTTATCAATTAAATATTAATTAAGCTCTAATTACTATTCTAAATTAGTTAAAAATATTTTTAATAAATTATTCTCTAAATACTTTTAAAATGAGTATTTATTTATATTTTTGTGCTTTTTCTATAATTAGTTATGATTTTAGAAAGTTTCAGGCATTAAACACATTAATTAAGCCTAATTAACCTCTAATCCCATTACTGCGGCAGCTTTCCACATGGCACCGTAAGATTGGCTATTTAAGTTGTCATTATCAGTGCTGAGTCAGATGGTGGTGGGATGCACTTTATCGTGTGTTGTCCAATATAAGATCGAACGACCATGATTAATCCCACGGTGTAAAAAGGATTTAATCAATTTGATCTAACAGATCTAATCACGAACGTCCATTCTGATCATGTGAAATGAATGGTGCATGATCTATCATCCATGAGTGAGTGAGAATGGAGCCTATCCACCATTGTTAGCGTGATCCGAGCTCACCCAAGCTTAGATCGATCTAAATCCCATCCACACAGGAGTATTCGAAGGGATTCAACGAAAATCAGGTGGGGTGGAAGTTTTCTTCAAAAAGCTCCAATAAAATTCTACTCTAAGGTTGGTTTCAATGGCATACCTCACTAGAGCTCAAGATCGGTGCCAAATCCGATTGAGGAAGCTTCATCTAGTAGAGACGAGGCCCTATTGATCAGCACAAGCACCAATTTAAGGTGTAACTTGGGAGGCCAAAACATAATATGTAGGTGGTTGGTGTTGATCGAAGTCCACCCTCCGACTATTGGGAAGCTTGGGGGATGTTTCATTCTTG
Organism: Cymbidium sinense; assembly: GCA_021442155.1. Lineage (NCBI taxonomy): Eukaryota > Viridiplantae > Streptophyta > Magnoliopsida > Asparagales > Orchidaceae > Cymbidium > Cymbidium sinense. Next base: position 57,677,187 of record CM038229.1, on the reverse strand, counting down.
CTCGATTGGCTCCAAGGAAGGTGTGTACAAAGTTAATTGCACTTTAGTAGAGAAATGAGCAAAATGGAATCAGTGAGATGCTCCCCTATTTTGGCTTGAAGAAAATGAGAGAAGGAATGGACTTGGGAGCTTGGATAAGGTCTCTAGAAGTTCATCTTGGGTATCTAGGGTTATGAGGAATTCAAGTGTGTGAGCTTGAGTAGAAATGATGAGTGGGGGAGGGGGGTTGGTTTGTCCCCTTCTTTTGGATTGGATGGTTTGAGCTAGTTTGTCTTCTTCTTGATCATTTGGCCACCTGAGAACATTGTAGAGGTCCTTGAGTGGATGAGGTGGTTCAGTTTCATTGGGTGAGTGTGTGGAGGTGGTTGCTAAGGAAGGTAGTAGATGTCCTTGGTGGTTTTAAATGCTCCAATGGGAGAGGTGAGGTGATTTCACCTCCCCATGGGTCATGGCTGACCCAACCACCCTTGGATTAGGTTAGGTAGTGTCCTAGGAGCCTAGGAGGACCAATGGGAAAGTTTCAAGTGGTCAAAGGATGGAAATGACCACTTACATGGGTGATTTATCTCATGTGATACCCTTAGCCCAAGGGTAGGATGGTCATTTCATAATGGATTTGATTTGGATAGATTTAAAATGAGTAAAAGTGGATTAGCCTAAATTTTAAGTGATTTGGAGTTCATTTGGTTTGATTTGTCTTAATTTGACCAATTTAGGTCAAATTGGGTTAGGAAGTTGACTAATTGATCAAATTGGGTCAAACCAAGGGTTGGGTCAAGTTCATATGATCATTTGGAGTGTATTGGTGTCATTGGTTTGGTTCAATTTGGTTAAGATTTGGTTTTGGTTCTTTTGAGTTCATTTGGGTCAAATGGGTCAAGTTGACCAATTTGACCCAATTGACCAAATTGGCTTAAGTAATGTCTTAGTTTGCGTTTTGTTAATCACTTGGAATATGTTATGAGATTTGGTTAAATTCAATTTAGATTTAATTTAATTTTAGGTTGGTTTGAACCTGTAGGTCAAGTTGGGTCCAATAGGTCATTTGGGTCTAGTGAGCCTATTGGGCTCAATTGGGAATTTGGTCAAGTTCAATAGCCAATTTGGAATGAACTTGAGCCATTGGTTGCAATCAATTTGATTTATATTAAGCTTTTACTCATTTTGGCCATTTAGGTCAAATTGGGTCAACTTGGGTCAAGAGGGCAAATTGTGTTAGGTTTGGCTTAATTGAAGGTCAAGTAATGTTCAAGTATTGATTTTAGGTTGGTATGAATCATTAGTTTCAAGAGGTTTGGCTTAGGTTGAAATTTAGCTAGTTTAGGTTTATATGGGTTGAATGTTTGACTTCGTCAATAGGCTAAGTTGACTTGGTTTGACCCAATTTATGATTATTGATCAACTTAGGATGATCAACAATCATGCCATGAAGTTTGTATTGGTTTAATTCATTTTGGTTTGGATTGAATTGGATTTTGGTTCAAATAGGTTAAATTGGCCACTTTGGGTTAGGTGAGCCAATTGAGTTTAGTTGGCTTTTTTGGGTTGAGTTTGATTTAGTTGAGTTTATATATGAATTTGGGATTGATATATAAATCCAATTGTAATTGGTTTGGCCTCAAATGGGTTTTGGTTCATTTGAATATTTCAAGTCAAATGGGATAAATTGGGTTTGACTTGGATTGATTTTGATCTAGCTTTCCAATTGTAAATTACATTTACATTTGGAATGGTGATTGATGGAATGCTTGATTTGTGAGAAAATCAATTGAATTTGGTTTGAATTTGATTAGCATTTGGCTAAGTCCATGAAGTTGGCTTAAAGGGTTTAGAATTGTATTTTGATTTAGCTTGATTTATTTTTGATGATTTAAATATATATTTTATTTATATTTGTGAAGATGATTGAAGATTTGATTGATTCATGAGAAAAATAAATTGAATTAAAAGTGGTTTGGGCTAAGATTTTGGCTAGCTCATGAGGTTGACTTAGTATGGCTTAGGATGGGTTTCAAGTTTAGATTTGATTCAATTTGGATCATAATTTTGAATTGGGTTTGATTATAAGTTTGATGATTGATTGAAGGACTGAATTGATATTTGAGAAAATCAATTGAATTTAAATTGATTTGAATTTGGCTAAGGCTAAGTATATAAGATAAAATTCATAGGGCTTAGGTTGATTTAATTTGATTTAATTAAGAATTAGTTATAGATTTTAATCATTTGATTTGGATTTAAATTTAGATTTGAATTTAGTAATTGAATTGTGATTTGGTTTTAAGAGGGTGAACATGGATTGGGTTTAGGTTATAGGGTAATTGGATTTTCCTAAGTCCTAAGCATCCTAATCATGGTTAACCCTTATAAGTCTCTTGGCTTAGGTTAAGTGTTCACCTAAGTGCTAGAAGTGTCTTATGACTAAGGAATTCTTGGTGTCTAGAAGACTCCTAAGTCTAAGAAGAGGGGATGAGAACTCACTCCAAAAGTGAGGTCAACGGCGCATCCTAGCTTCTTCTGCGATCATCGGTGAGCGGTAGTATCTGTCTTGATCTTGGTTTTCCTTTTCAAACCAGTTGATGAGCTCCGCATAAACCTGAGTGTACTTCAATCATGATCTTATGGGCCATGTTTGTCCAAACAACATATACCACATATTATCGAAGGACCCATACATGGTGTCATCCGAGCGTAGGAAAGTGCTCTCTACTTCATTTGATGGGCTTATGACTTCTCTTGAGGTAGTTTGCCTATGTTTAAGTAATCCATGAATGGTTGCCTCCAATCTGACTCATCATCCTTTTAACGGAAACCTCCCCTTCAAGTGAGTATCTCTCGATGAGTTCAGCATCAATAAGGGATAAGACTTCTCTATTTTGAATCCTTATCGATATGGACTCATCTTCCGGGCATGCCAACTCCTTGGCAAGTTTGGCTAAAGCATCCGCTATGATATTTTCTCCTCGAGGAATCTTGTAAATGTTAACCTCTAGGATTTGGGCCAACAACTCCATAGTATACTTATGGTAATGATGGAGCTTAGGCTTCAGAACCTTGTAGGACCTAATGATTTGGTTGATGACTAACTGCAACTCCCTGAAGATGTTGATATTCTTGATGCTTAGAGTAACATAACTCCAGACCAGCAATCAGAGCCTCATATTCAACTTTTATTATTGGTACCTGGATTGGATAGGTGATATGAGAATTCATCACATCGTAGTCTAGAGGTAGGAGAACTATTCCTACCCCTACCTTTCTTGGGATAGTAGATCATGGTTCTTCTTCCCTCCCCTTTGAGGGAAGCCGCACCATCAAAGTAAATCTCCCAATAGCAAATGCTAGTGTCCCCTATGTTCATGATTTGTTCATCGGGGAGGTCATCACTAAGTATAGAGTCAGTAGGAAGTGGGTGTGCTGCCAAGAAATCTGCTACTACTTGTCCTTTCATCGCACGGAGGGTACAAAAATAATGTCAAACTGTGATAAAATTATGGACTAATGTGCCAACCATCTGGATAGCATCAGCCTTATCATGAGATATTGCAATGGATTGATCCTAGAGATCAAGTTTACCTTATGAGAAAGCATATAGTGTCATAGCTTTTGGGATGCAAAGATTAAAGCTATGCAATGCTTCTCAATGGGTTGATAATTTGCCTCAGCAGGGATTAGATGATGGCTGAGGTAGTAGAGTGCATTTTCTTTTTCTACCTCGTTGGCTTGGGCCAACAAAGCATCGAGGGAGTCATCTAATGCAACAGTGTAGAGGGTCAATGGCTTGCCTGGGATAAGGGCTGCTTGAACTAGCGGCGTCATCAGGTACTGCTTGATGTCTTCGAAGGCATCTGACACTTGCCATCCCACTTGAACTTGATATCTTTTTTGAAAAGTGTTGAAAATGGCTGGCATTTTCTAGATATGTTGGATATAAAGCTATTGACCTCACTTTTGGAGTGAGCTCTCAACTTTATCATTATAGATCTAGGACTCTTATAGACACTAAGAGTTCCTTAATCTTAAGACACTTCTAGTGATTAGGTGAACACCTAACCTAACCCTAGAGACTCAGAAGAGTTAATCATAAGAATAGGTTGTGCCTTAAGATCTTAAGAGGACTTGTCTACCATATAGCCTAAACCCAATTCTTGCTTCCTTCTTCCAAATGAAACCTCAAATTCAAATTCAAATTCTAAAATCAAACCCAACTATCAAATGATTAAAACCCATGATTAAATTCAAACTCCAAATCCCTTCTTAAGCCCATTGATTTTATCTTATGCACTTAGCCTTAACCAAATTCAAATCAACCTCAATTCAATTGATTTTCTAAAATATCAAATTCAAAATCAAATCCAAATTCCAAAATCAAATCCAACTATCAAATGATTGAAACCCATGGTTAAATTCAAACTCCAAATCCCTTCTTAAGCCCTTTGATTTTATCTTATGGACTTAGCCTTAACCAAACTCAAATCAACCACAATCCAATTTATTTTCTCAATTATTAAATTCAATCTCAAACCAAATTCAAAATCATAAATCAATTCCAAACTCCAAATGATTGAAGCCCAAATCAAATCAAATTTTCAATCTTAGCCCTTTTAGCCAAATTCTTGAACTTGGCTAATTGATACTCAAACCAATTCAAACTCATGGGTCCCTTCAGGATTCAATCATTACTACAATCACTGACCCAAATATAAACATAAACCACCATTATCAAATCAAACCCAAGTCAACCCAAGTTAAATCCATGTTGATCTCTGATGACTTGAAATTATCATATGAACCAAAACCCATTTGGCTCCAAATCACTTGCAATTAGATTTATATTTCAATCCTAGGCACATATTTGAGTTCAACTAAACTTGAATCAATCCATGATCAAGCTAATTAACACATTTAGGCTCACTTGACCCAAAGTGGCCTAAAGGGACCTTTTTGAACCAAGTTCTAATCCAACCCAAATTGGATTGAACTGAGCCCTTATAAACCTCACAACATAACCAACAATCACCCTAGGGTGACTAATCACCTTGAATCAGGTCAAACCAAGTCAACGTTTAGCCTAAATGAAACCCAAACTAACCAAAATCCACCATATATCAAATTGATTAAAAACCATTGATTAAAACTAACTCATAATTATTGATTGAACATGACCAAACCCTCACTTGAGCCAAACCAAGCCTAATTGGCCATTTCACCCAAGTTGACCTAAATTAGCCTAAAAAGTCAAAATGGGTTAAATAATGATTTGATCCAAATAGATTGCAATTAATGGCTCAAGTTCATCCCAATTTGATTATTGAACTTGACCAAAGTCATAATTGAGCCCAATTTGACCCAACCTAACCCAATTTGACCTAAATAGGTCAAATTAAGTCAAACCAAATCAAATAAATTCCAAACCACTTGAAATTTGGGCTAACCCACTTTTGACCTATTTCAAATCTGTCCAAATCAAACCCATAGCCAAATGACCACTTTGCCCTTAGATCTAGGACATCCCATTATATAAGACACATGCATATTTGGTCATTTCCTCCCTTTGGCCACTTAGCACCCATTCATAGGTTCACTTAGGCACCAAGGACCATGGCTGACCTGACCCAAAGGTGGTTGGGTCAGCCATGACTCATGGGGAGGTGAAATCACCTAACCATTCCCATTGAAGCATTTCAAACCACCAAGGACATCCATTAACTCCCTTGGCAGCCACCTCTACACCCTTACCCAACCAAATAGAGCCACATCATCCACCCAAGGACCTCCACAACCCTATGAAATGGCCAAATAATCAAGAAAAAGCTAAACTAACCATATCCATCCAATCCAAGGAATGAGGTGGTATAACCCCTCATTCTCACTTAAACGTAGAGACACACTCGATTTAACCCTAGCAGTCAAGGAAAGAGATCCTAGAGCAATTTCCAAGGATTCCCAAGCTCCCCAAAATCCCCACTCTTGATTTTACGTGAAATCAAAATAGGGGAGCCTCAATCCGATTGCCATTTGCTCGAACCTCCACCAAAGTACAATTAATTTTTCACACACCATCCTTGGAGCTAGACAAGTAGAAATGAATCATTTCCCAAGCTTCCCTACGATCGAAGGGTGGAGTTCGATCAAGACCAATTGCCTATGTGCTGTGGATTGGTCTTTCGAACAAACTATACCAAATCAAAGCTCGTGCGGCTCAACAGGGATTTATTTCTACCAACCTCAATCGTTAGAACCATCGGTCACAAGCTCCGATGAGGGATGCCATTAAAACTGATCCTTGAATGAAAAAGATTGATCTTTTGTGAAATAAAGTACTATGTCATGTGATTTCTACCATTATATTTCTTTGTTCTGCTTCTCTGAAGGTGTGGGATAATTTTTATCTCCATCCTAGCTCAGGTGAGCTTGGATTGAGCAATCATCGATGGACAGTATTCGTTTCTTATCGCTTGGGAGGAGATAGATCATGGACCGTCCATTCTGCATGATCAGGATGGACAATCCTGATCCGATCATGCATTTGGTCCTTTGATTTCTCCTCTAAACCGCAGATCAAATCACGATCATCTGATCTTAAATAAGATGTTCCATGGAGAAACCGCATTAGTCGCCATTCGAGTCAGCCTTCGAATGTGACAACTTAAATAGCCACTCCCGTCGTTCCAAGTGAAAAGTGTACCACGTCAGTCACCACATGGCCTGACAGGATTAAGGCTTTAATTAGAGTTAATTAAACCATTTTTAAGCCTGCAACTTCTAAAAATCATAACTAATCCTAGAAAAATACAAAAAAAAAAATAAACTTAGGTTCATTTTAGAGATATTTCAAAGTTGAATCTAGGAAAATTATTATTAATTGATTTTGAATAGTGATTTTAGCTTAATTAAGGTTTAATTGGAAATCTAATTAGCTTAATTATTTCTTAATTAATCACGCAATTGATCCCCAACTTTCTGTAGATGTTTGGGGGATGACCTCTCCCTCCCCCATTTTTTTGGGCTTTTATTGGTTGCTTAATTAGGTAAATCAATTGATTAAGCCTTAATCACTTTTCTAACTTAATTAGTGAATGAATAGTGGTTTAGTTAATTATTTAAGCCTAATTACCTCTAAGTAAGGGAGCTTAGGGAATGTGGTTGGGATACTTCTCCTATTTCATTTCCTAAGTTTTCTTCATTTTTTGGAATTTGATTAGTTAATGATTAATGAGATAATTAATTGCTTAATTAATTAATTAATATCAAAGATAAGAAAATTAGAGCCTAATTGAGTGTTTGAAATGACTTAGGGGTTATGATTGAGGCCTTATCCTTGATCCATTTCTGCTAATTTTATCATTCTAATCAAAATATAATCAAAGAATTTAATCAATTAATTACTAAGCTTGATTAACTCAATCTAAAATTTACTTCATACCTAAGCAACCTTTAATTAATCTTGGGTAGCTCTCTCGATGTTCAATAACCCAAAGTGGTAGATAATTAAATTATGGTTAGCTCACTGTGGTGAATTTTATTTCTCAAACCTCTTATCTTTTCTGGGGGAGAGATCTAAAAAATAAAACATTTTATGTTAGGATACCACGTAGATCCGTAGAAGTTCTTATTAGGGTGATCGGGTATGACAACGAGGAATGGTGTACTATCTTGAAAGATAAAAGTCACCATCCTGCAATGGACCTAATCACCTAATAAGGACTCCTAAGGATGATGGGTCTTTGAATGTACCAGAGATTCATCCCCTATTTTACATGGAAAAGTAAAGTAAGGTTTATTTTAAATCGGGTTCATTAAGTTTTCTATGGAGGCAAATCCCCATAGTTAATTACATCATAAGGAATGAGATTCTTTAGGAATACTCTCGATTAAGGTAAATGATCATTATCTCTAAAGATTTCAAAGATAGGACTATCAATCAATTGGTTATTTATAGAAGATCAATTGGGATTGATCAAAAGAGAGGGAGTTATTATCGAAACCAAAGAGAGATGAGTAGATGATGATCATGATACTAAGAAGCCTAGTGAGCATCTCAAACTATCCTATGGTTGGGCTTTACATTTTTGATATTGAGAGGAATTATTTGTTTGAGTTAATTTTTTATTAAAAATTTAGGTCTTACGATTCCACAATATAAGATCGTGGAAATGCTTAAGAGGTGAGGATTTATGCTTGTAGCCCGCAAAGGAAAATAGCAACTTCGGATCCTGAATCTAGGGAGCTTTGGAGAAGGCCAAAGCACAACCTAAATCTAAGGCGAAAATGGGTATATAGTTTACCTCCACAAGTGAGAGTAAACCACCCAACTGTCGGACTAACAACTGCCTGGGGGTGACCGCCAATTAACTCCTACAATTTTAAATACATGTAGGCAAGTCTTATGCTTTTGCAAGATAGCTAAGTTGTTATTTATTTAGAAAGGAGACTAAGTCCTTAAACACACTCCCTAAGAGACTAGATCATGTAGGACATGAATAATGACTTAATCTAATGCAAATTTAGTTAAGTTGTATTTTGATTGTTGGATAATTTATTTGACATGGGCTAAGGGATTCATATGCCTAATGCATGAGACATTGGTTATGGGCCAAAATTAGTAAGAAGGATGTGTGTTTTCACCATGGATCTCAAAGGTCAAGCCATGTTCTCTGACAAAGGTGGAAGCCCTCCATAAGCAAGAGTGAAGAAAGATGATTTTATGCATGATGTATGTGATGAAAATTTGCATACATTCCTGCCTTCATCTATCCCACCCCTTTCAGAAAAGAGGGTAAATGAAAATAGAAATATATAAAATATTCCTTTTAGTTAAGACACCACATAGATCCGCAGATGCTCTTATTAAGGGTGATCATGATTGAGGAGAGGTAATCTCAAATGATAAAAAGTCATCACCCTACATTGGATCTAATCACCTCAACAAGGACTCCTAAGGATAATGTGCATATGCACCAAAGATTCTTCCCTTTTACATGGAAAAGCACAATGATTTTAAATCGTTTGTTAAGTTCCTACAGGCAAGCCCATAGTTAATTACATCCTAAGTTTAGAATACTCGATTAAGGTAAATGATCATTGCCTCCAAAGATTTCAATAGGTAGAACTATCAATCGATTAGTTTATTTTGGAAGATCAAAATGGGATTGATCAAAGAGAAGGAGTTATTATCAAAGCCAAAAAGAATATAAGTAAAATATTCCCACGATGCTAGGAAACCTAGCGAGCATCTCAAATTATCCTATAGTTGGGCTTTATATTTTTGAAATTGATTTAATTTGTTTGAGTTAAATTTTTTCATTATAAATTTAGGGCTTATGGTCTCACAACACAAGATTATGGAAATACCTAAGAGGTGAGGATTTATGCTTATGACCCATGAAAGGGAGAAGCAATCTCAGAACCTAAATCTAGGGAGCTTTGGCGAGGGCCAAAAGCACAACCTAAATCTAAGGAGAAAATGAGTATTTGGTTTGCGTCCATAAGAGTGGACTAGCCACCCGACTGCTTGGACTTACAACCTCCTGAGGCTGGCCGCCAACTAACTCCTCCTACGATTTTAAATTCGAGTAGGCAAGTCATATACTTTATGCAAGATAGTTAGGCTATTATTTATTTAGAAAGAGATTAAATCCTTAAACTTACTCCCTAAAAACACTAGATCATGTAAGGGTATGCTTCAAATGACCTAAATCTAATGCAATTTAGATTTAATTTTTATTTCCATTTTTGGATAATCATTTTGACTCAGACTAATAGGATTCATATGCCTAATGCATGTGAAATGAGATTATTGACCAAAATTAGCGAGAAGGGAGGAGGTATTTTCCACCATGGCTCCTAAAAGTCAAGCTAAGTTTCTCTAGCAAAGGTGGAAGCCCTCCAATTAAGAGTGAAAATAATATGCATTTGTGCATGATGTTATAAAAGAAGCACTCATCCACCTAAGAGGTTGCTAATTCTTTTATCTTGATTTTAGCCTAAACTTTAGATGAGGCTATAAGTTAATTATTTTTTTTAGTTTAGAATTGCTAGATTTGGTAAAAGATTAATTTTTTCCTGAGAGCCTAGTCCACATCCAGGCCATACATAAAATAAGAAAGAAACTAGGAAAAGGATGCCACTTAATGCACAAGCTAAATAAATCATCAATCAATTTATAAAGTTAATCACAAAAGAATAAGAGGCCATTGGTCTGGATATATACACAAAGCAAAATGAATTGTTATGGGGTCTTCAAGATTTATTTATTCATTCTTCTTTTCTTTCTTTTCTTCTTCTTTTGGTTCCTTCTTTTGATGGTTGGTAGGTGGATGCTCCAAAAGGCTTCACATGGTGCATAAGATGAAATCTTATGACCAATGTTCATCCTAATCCCCATAATAATCATTCCAAAATCCTAATTGCAAAATTACATGAAAAGAAAAAGAATGGAAATCTAACTAACACCTGCAAAATAGAGATTAGCTAAAACAAATCACACAAATCCCAAGCATGTATATTGGACTTAACACCCCACACATAGGTGACTAAGTCCACCTGGCCTATTAGATTATGCTTAGGGATATAAGCACCTGCACAATAAAAGTAGTTATATTTATTATAGCACCCCTTAAGCACAATCCCCTACATAAGATAATGGTTAGACTAAGATTGCCCTACCATTAATTCTACGAGCATACACCCTAACATCCAGTCTAAAACATATATCACAAAATAAAAGCAAGCATCAACCATGCACTGCCCTAACCTAAAGCTAGAAGTGGTGACTTAGCCTAATGTGTGTGCTTTGGAGGTTTGTGTGGTATGCTTAGCTATGGCTTTAAGTTAGAATTTTCTAGTGAAGATATGTTCAACTTAGTGGAAGGTTTCATTTAAGTTGTTTAATTATTTTGGGTTGATTTTATTTTGTATTTTTATTAGGTTCAAATGAATCTTAGAATTAATTATTAAGTTATAAAGAGAGGGAAAGAGAAGAGAACCTCTCTTTCCTTTACTAATCTAAGCAATTTCTAAAGTAGATTCATATTTTAGTTTCGTTTAGTGAATATTTTAATTAGATGTTTTAATTAATCCTAAGTTTAGATGTACTCTAAACAAACCCATTCAAAAAGAAAGGTATTTTAAGATTAAATAAAATGAACTAAATTCACAAAATATACATCACTTCACTTCTTTCTCAACATATATTACATGCATATGAATGAGTCCTGAGCATATCTATACACACAAATGAGAATGTTTATCATACTTTATGATGCATGCTAAGTAATTCATTTAACAAAATTTGAAAGTTTATGATGCATGATTTTCATTAAGTAGCAAAGGGGTTTCTTATCCAACTTTCACATTCACATATGAATGTATGAAAGACAAAAGTAAGTACGATGCCATTGTTAACTAGAGGTGTAAGGTACAAGACCTACTTAGGGTTACTTAAAGCCTCTTAACCTCAGGGTTGTCCATACTAATATACCAATTTTCTTAAATACAAACATGTGTACAAAAGAAATGAATGGAAAAGAAAGAATGTAAAAGTTGGTGTTAGTTGATTTATTTTTGTTTATGCAATTTATATGTGCAAGCATGTATCCTCCTTATGATAGTATAGGAATGAATAGGATATGGAATTAGGCAAGCTTTAGGTTCTTTTCAAATGAACCATACACCTTACCAAATCCTATTCAAAACTATACTAAAAGAGAGAGAAGGAAAACCTACACTAAGCACATCCTCATATTTTATTCACATGCAAACTTATAATTAAGATATAAGTAATGCGCTTTCAATTTTGATAATCGATTCATATTTTTTGAAAATAATTTGAATTTAATAGTGATAATAGCCACTCATATTCTTACTTTAGCCAACACATGCAATTTTGATATAAAGGAAACATTTTCAATTTAAATTTGATTTTTGAAAACCATGGATGCATGAATCCACATGACAAGCATATTTAACATGTTGGGGAAAGAACTAAAGCAATGAAAGCATATAAACACATTCACTTTAATTAAATCGTAAAGATGATCTTATGAAATAAGAAAGCTTAAAGTAAATCAAAGTTTATTTAATATGATTTTTATTTAATTTTGAATTTGATTTAATTTTAAAAATGTGAGTTGATTTTATTGTTCTTAACCCATTCTCACATGTGTTTGATATTTTTGTTTAATTTTTAAATTATTAGATTCATTTTATATTTTGATTAGGTTAAGGTATGAATTAAACATGTTAATTAACCCTTACCTACACCACCTTAGCATAGTTAACCAAATAATTATGAGCCAATGAGAAGACATAAAATTTAACAAGGAATTTAAATTTGTAATGCACCTAGGAAAAAAGGGGCCTAATGTAATTTGGCTCATGATTAATGATTAATTAAGCTAAGGGGTTTAACTTAAGTAATTTCAAAACACCCCACACACATATGAGTTGAGTTTTGATTTCTTTAATTGAACTTAAGCTTTTGAACACCTAAGAATCTACCCAAAGTAGATTAATTAAGTTCTGGAAGGTTTTAAAAATTTTAAGAAATTAATTAAGAGGGTAATTAGTGAATTAACCCTTAATTAAGAGAAGATTAAGAAAGAAAATGAGGTTTATGGAATAGCTTAGGGGAAATGCCCCCAAAATTTTTTCCTAAACCTCCTATTCACTAGATCAAACCTTAATCAACTTCAACAAGGGATTAAAACATAATCAAATCCTTAAATATCCTTAATTACATAAAGGGGTAATTAAGAAATGAATTAGTAATTCACCCAATTAAGCCACCAATAAATCCCAAGAAAATTAAGGGAGATAGAAGTCATCCCTCAAAATATACCCAAGAAGTTTGAGATTAATCAATGGATTAATTAGGGAGTAATTAGCAAATTAAAATTTCTAATAAAACCAAAAATCAAAGAAAGTTACAATTCAAAATCCATTAAAACCAATTTTAGAATATTGTAGATTGAATTATCTTTCTGTGGCAATTTACCTTTTTTTTTCTTTAGAGAGATATGAATTTTTGAAGTCTAGAGGATTAACTAGAATTAAATAAACATTAATTAATCCCTTAATCTAATCGGTGCACCACGCAATGGCTGACTCAGAAGCGTTCATTGGGATGAAACTTTGCACACACCATCTAACCCTAATGATAATCACATCTAATGGTTGAAATTTCATGACATTGACATTTCTTTCACAAAGGACCAATACACATGGAGTTTAGTGGTCTAAAAATGTCTAAACTCATCGGAGGTGATCATCAGCGCTCGATTCCCTTGGGGGAGCTTTGCTGGTTGAGACGAAGGTGTGGTGAAAGTTTTAGCTTCTGAGGTTAAGTGGATTGCTCTATGGACCAACCCCTCCTTAGCTCCCTTGCAGCTTTGATGGAATTAGACCTCCCCTTGCCTTTGGAACTTGAGAGAGAGCTTAGGCAAGCTACTATTGGTCCCCTGAGGGAGTGTGCAAAGGAAAATGACTTGAATTGGAGTGTGGAGAAATTTTTCCAATCTATGGAGCTCCCCTATTTTCACTTGAGGAAAACCAAGAATGGCAAATTCAAATTCCTTCTAGAGAGCTTAGGATCACTCAAGAATGGTTCCTATCACTCTCCCTTACTCAATCGATAATGAGGAAGTGAGAATTGATGTGAATTAGGGGGAGTATATCTCCCCCTATGGAAATCGGATGACCGAAGCTATACTTGCCATTTTGATTCAATTGCCAAGATTGAAAGGTTTGTTTGAGTTGTTAAAATTTTGCACATGGTCAGTTTGGGCTAGGGAGTGGAGTGGTAACCTCCCATTTGCTTCAAAATGAGTGGGAGCATGATTCCCACATGGCCAAGTTGAGCCATGTGCTCGATTTTGGCCTTGGGTCATGTTGGGCTGACCTAAACCCATTGGTGCACCACCCACCATAGGGTTTACTTGGCCTATTAAGAAGGTATCAAGTTGGTATGAAGAGGACTTGACCAAATTCCCCATGGATTTGAACAAGATTTGTTCTATGGCCTAGGGGTAGAATGGTCAACTGATTTTTTGAATTTGAATATGTTGGGTATGTTGAGAAAATTGGTTTGACCAAGTTTCATTGGATTTGGAGTTCATTTGATATGGTTTGGCTCATGTTGACCCATCTAGGTCAAAATGGGTCAACTTGGGTCAAACTGACCAATTGGTCAAATTGGGTCAAACCAAGGGTTGGGTCAAGTTCATATGATCATTTGAAATGTTTTGGTGGCTTTTATTTGATTTAATTTGGTTTAGGTTTGAATTTGGTTCATATGACTTCATTTAGATCAAACGGGTCAAGTTGACCAATTTGACCCATTGTCACTATTTGAGCTACGTCATGGGTAGGTTTAGGTTTGGTTAGTCATATGAAGTGGATTGGTATCTTTATTTCCAATCAAATTTAGTTAAGTTTGAATTTGGCTCAACATGACACTTTAGTTCTGGTTGGGTTCAAGGTCAATTGGCTAGGGTCTAGTTGGTCAAGTTCAACAAGTGATTTGGAATGAACTTGACCCATTGGTTTCAATCAATTTGGCTTAGATCAAATTTTGACACATTTTGACTTTTATGTCAAGTTGGGTCAACTTGGTCAAGTGGCCAATCCAAGGCTAGTTTAAATGTTTACTTGGTCAAGTTCAAACATAGTTTATGAATGAACTTAGATCAATGGTTTCAATCAATTTAGCTTATGGTGGATTTTGGTCATGTTAGCTTTCATTTTAGCTAAGTTTTGATTTGGTCAACCCTTAGGTTCATCTTAGTTTAACCCAATTTAGGTGATTTATCCTCCCATGATGATTGTTGATCATGATGAGAGGCATAGGTGAGTTTGATTCAATCCAATTTGGTTAGGATTAGAATTTAGTTCATAAGGGTACTTTAAGTCACTTTGGGTCAAGTGAGCCTAAGTCAGTCAAATGGCTTGGTCAAAGCTTGATTTGAGTTTGATTGAACTTGTATATAGACTTATGATTGAAATATAAATCCATTTGCAAGTGGCTTAGAGTCAAATGAGTTTTCATTCATTTCACAATTTCATATTCAAAGGAAGAACATGAATGGATTTGGGTTTGATTTTTGAATTTAGTTTCGATTTAGTGATTTAATTTTGTATTTATATTTGGATTCATGATTGTAGGGTTGATTGAATCATGAAAGAAAATCAAGAGTTTGGCTTGATTTGAAGTTGATTTGGCTAAGTTCAAGATTTTGGCTTCAAAGGCTTAGGTTGGATTTTGAATGGATTTGAGTTTGATTTTTGGAAGTGGTTTAGATTGTTTGAATTTATATTTCATTTATATATGTCAATATAAATGAGAATATAAATGAGTCATTAGAAAATTTCATGAATTTGGAAATGATTTGATCATAATTTAGGCTAAGTCTTTTAAGAGGGAATTTAAAAGGACTTAAAAATTTTTGGAGTTTAGATTTGATTTTTGAGTTTGGTTTGATTGATTTATATTTATATTTGATTTATATATGTGAATATAAATGAGAATATAAATGGGTTATGAGAAAATTTTATGAGTTTGGAATGATTTGATCATGATTTAGGCTAAGTCCTTTAAGAGAAAATTTAAAAGGGCATAGGAAATTTTGGAGTTTGGATTTGATTTTTGAGTTTGGTTTGATTGATTTATATTTATATTTCATTTATGTATGTGAATATAAATGAGAATATAAATGGGTTATGAGAAAATTTCATGAGTTTAGAATGATTTGATCATGATTTAGGCTAAGTCCTTTAAGAGGAAATTTAAAAGGACTTAGGAAATTTTGGAGTTTTGGATTTGATTTTTGAGTTTAGTTTGATTGATTTGGATTTATATTTCATATATATATATCTGAATATAAATGAGAATATAAATGATTTATGATAAAGTCTTATGATTTTGAATTGGTTTGAATTTGGTCTTGGCTAAATCCTTTAGAAGGAAACTAAAGACTTAGAAAAGATTTGGAATTTGAAATTTCATTCATGGGTTTCAATCATGGATTTCAATCATGTAGCATTGATTTGAGTTTGGAGAAAATCAAATAAGATTGATTTGGAGTTTGACTTGAAGGAAGGAAGGTGAGGAGTAGTTCAAGCTAAGGGTAGGAAAAGTTTCCTAACACACCTAAGGAATGACCTATTCCTATGGCTAACTCTTCTAAGTCTTTAGGGCTAGGTTGAGTGTCTATCTAATCACTAGATGTGTCTTAAGACTAAGGAACTCTTAAACTCTAAGATAAGTCCTATGTTTAAGATGGAGGGGTTGAGAGCTCATTCTAAAAATGAGATCAACAATATGAGACATACAACATCCAACTAAGGGGTTGTTAAATCTTTTATTTTCTTGATTTATGCCCTAGGCTTTAGGTAAGATTATGAGTTGTTTATTTTTAATTTTGAGTTGATTAATTGGATAAAAAATTTATTTTTCCCTAAGATCCTAATCGCATCCAGGCCATTCATCAAATAATGAAGAAACTACAGAAAATCATGCCACCTTAATTCACAAGCTAAACAAACATTAAACAATTTTATAAAGCTAGCACAAAAGAATAAGAGGTCGATGTGGTCGAGCTCCACTGCACAAACTTGAAAAGAAATAGGTAGCCGAGCTCTACCCTTAGACAACCCGGATTACAAATGAATAATTATAATTTAGAAGAAATTTATGTTTTGCGGGTCTTCTTTCTTCTTTTCTTCATTTCTTCTTTCTTCCTTTCTTTCCTTTAGTTGGGATGTCCACCATATAAGACTTCATCTGTTCATGACCAATGTTCATTAATCCCTCTAATTACATAAAAATGGAAAAAGTAAATCTAACTAAACTTGCAAAATAGAGATTGGCTAAACATACTACACAATCCCAAGCATGTATATAAGTTGGACTTAGCATACCACACATGGGTAACCAAGTCCACCTATCCTAGTTTGAATTATGCTTAGGGGTATAAGCAACCTACACAGCAAAAGCATTTATATTTTTATTACAGCGCCCCTTAAGCACAATTCCCTGAGAAGACATCATTAGGCTAAGATCACCCTACCATCTAGTCTACACACATGCACCCTAACATCCAGTCTAAAATATTACATCATAAAATAAAATTAGGCATCAAACTATGCGCCGCCCTAATATAGAGCTAGAAATGGTGACTTAGCCTAATGTGTGTGTTATTTAAGGCTTGTGTGGCATGTCTTAGCTAGGCTTTAAGATCAAAATTTTCTAAGTGTAAAGGGTTCAACTTAGAAGGGTGGTTTCATTTTAAGTGGTTTAATTGATTTTCCAATTTTATTTGATGATTTAATCTGGTTTGAATGAACCTACATTTATTTACTAAATGTTGTAAAGAGAAAAAAAGAGAAGATGACTTCTCTTTCATCCCTACCTTAAGTAATTTTTAAAGTAGATTCATTAATGATTTTTCTTTAGTAAATGTTTTATTATGTGTTTTAATTATTCCTATATTTAGATTTGCTCTAAATAAACCTATTCAATAAGAAAGGCATCTTAAGATTAGTTATGGTGAATTACTATCACATAACACACAATCCTCTATTTCTTTCCAACATGTATATCATGCATAAAAATCCTTACCATAACTATATATATCATGCAATACAAAGAGATGTTGTTTAGGAAATTTTGGATATTTCATGAATGCATCATTTTATTTAAGTAGAAAAGAGGGACTCTTTTATCCATTACTTATATGCACATTCACATGTATAAAAGACATAAGTGAGTATGACACTATTATTTTTTACACAAGGGGTATAAGGCACAAGACCTACTTGAGGCTAATAAAGCCTCGCAACCTCAGGATGTCCGGACTAATATACCACTTTTCTTAAATACATGTGCATGTACAAAAAGAAACAAATGGAAGAAGAGTCATGCAAAAGACTTTTGTGTTTGATTTGGTTATACAGTTTATATGTGTAAATGTGAAGATCCTACTTAAGTCATAACATAGAAGTGGATAGGAATGGATTTAAGCAAGTGTTATGTTCTTTTCAAATGAACTATACACTTTATAAGTCCTATTCAAATGCATGTTAAGAGAAGAAAAGAAAATCACATAAAACACATTTTATACTATAATCACATGCAAGATTATAAGTATTTATAAGTAGCATACCTTCATTTATAATGTTTGATTTATAGGTTTTCAAAATAGTTTTTGATTGAATAGTGATAATAGCCACTCATATTCTTAACTTTAGCCAAAACATACAATTTGACATATTGGAAACATTTTATTTAATTTGATTTTTCAAAAGATATGAATGCATGATTTCATATTGCATACAATATTTAACATGCTTGGAAAGAAATAAAGTGATGTAAGAATATGACTTCATTCACCCTAATTAATTCCTAAGGATAATCCTATAAGATAAGATTATTCAAAGTGAATCAAAATTCTTTAAAGATATTTTTATTTTAGCTTTGAATTTAATTTTGATTTAATTTAGGAAATGTGAAAAGAGTTTGCTGATCTAATTTTCCACATGTATGAATTAGTTTAGTTCAATTTTTAAAATAATTAGATTGATTTTATGTTTTGTTTAGGTTAAGGTGTTAATTAAATCCATTGATTTCCCCTTACCTACACCACTTTAACATAACTATTCAAGTAATTATGAGCCAAAATATGATATGCCACCATATGGAATTTAAATCAGAAATGCACCTTAAGAAAGAAAGGGGCCTAATGCAATTGGCTCAAAATTATTAATTAATTAAGTTAAAGGATTTTCATTAAGTACTTTCATAACCTTCACACACTTATGAGTTGGATATAATTTCCTTAAGCTTACATTAGGATTTTGAATACATAAGGAATCTACTCAAGATTGAGATTGATTAAGTTCATTTTGGTTTTGAAAATTTGATTATATTAATTAAGTAGATTATTAGTGGATTAATTCTTAATTAGGTTTGGATTAAGGAAGAAAGGGGGTTTAGGGAATAACATAGGGAAAATCTCCCAAACTCATTCCATAAATCTCCTCTTTACTTGAACAATGTTTAAGTATCTCAATTAAGGGATTAAATCACTATTCATATGCTTAATTACTCTTAATTATATTAAGAGAGTGATTAAGGGTTCATTAATTAATCTCCATAATTAACTCATTAATAAATCCCAAAAAAATTAAGGGAGACAGAAATCATCTCATTGAATATACCCAAGAAATTTGGAATTAATTAATTAAGTCATTAGGGAGTTATTAAGGTTATTAGATTTTTAATTAAACCCAAAGTAAGAAAAATTCACTATTCAAAATAAATTAGAAATAATTTTATTAGATTACCCTCTGAATTATCTTTAAAATGAACTTGAGTTTGCATTTTTTTTTTTTTTGATTTTTCTACATTTAGTTATGAATTTAAGAAGTTTTTGTGATTAATGGGTAATTAAATGACCTAATTAATTAACTAATTACATTGACGCCACATGGGCTGCTGATGTGGCGTGCACATTCAACATGGCATGATGAGATTGGTTATTTAAGTTATCACATCATGCGCTGTCTCAGCTGGCGGCGCGACGGGCTTTTCCTTGGGCCGTCTGATCAAGGATCATACCTATGGTTTTAAAGGGATTAAATCAGTGGATCTACGTATTTTAATTAGGGTCGTCCATCCAAAACACGTGGGATGGATGACTTATGATTCACCCCTGTCTAAGCTACAGGAGACGGAGACCGTTCATCCTCCATGGCTTGATCCAAGCTCACTTGAGCTCGGATTAGACTGAGATTCAACCCACGCCATCTAGAAGCATAGGGAAGAGCATCCAACAATTGAATTTCAATGGGATTACAATTCCCTTCACAAAGGACCAAGCATTTTTTTTAATTAAGGTTGATTTTGCATCATATCTCGTCGGAGGCTATCACCGGTGCTTTCAACGGAGGAGATAGCTTCGTCTAGTAGAGACAAAGGTCTATTGAAAGTTCCAAGCCTTAATTTCAAGTGAGTTTCTCAATTGACCAAGGCTCCCTCCAATGGCATGCGGCTTTGGTCAAGGTCCCCCTTCCCATGGCTTGGGAGCTTGGGAAAAGCTTTGGGTGAGCTTGACTTGCCTCCTTGATGGTGCTTGCCAAGTGAATGGAGGTTTATTTGATGATTGAGAAAGTTGGAATTTCTTCCCACCTCCCCTATTTCGGCTATGAAGAAATCGATAGAGGGAAATCCAAAAAAGCTTTGGAATGCTTGGGAAACTTGGAGAAGCTTTCCTTTGATCCTCTAAGCATAATCGAATAAAGGTGGTTTGAGTAGGAATGAGGGGGAGTATATCTCCCCATCCTTGATCTGGACGATCGAGGCTTGCCTTGCCATTTTGATCAAATTGAGGAGGTTGAATGGTTTGTTTAGGTTGTTAGGAGCTCTATGTGCTTCTATTTTGGCAGAGGAGTGGAATGTAGAAGGAGCACCTGTGCTACGTGAGCGTAGGAGGTGATCCAAGTGGAGAAATTTCATTGGACGGTTCAATTTGGCCTTGGTTGGGTAATGTGCACCACCTCTCTTGGTGTCCATATGGTCCATTGGGAAGATGTCAAGTGGCAAGGAAAAGAAATTGACCAAATTCCAAGTGAATTTAGCCAAAGGTTACCCTTTGACCCAAGGGTAAAATGATCATTTGTCTTTGATTTTGATTTGGGCAGATTTGATATGATTGAAAAATGGGTTGTGTCAATTTTCAATGAATTTGGAGTTTATTTGATATGATTTGGCTCAAATTGATTTAGGTCAAAATGGGTCAACTTGGGTCAAGTTGACCAATTAGTCAAATTAGGTCAAACCAAGGGTTAAGTCAGTTCATATGACCATTTGAAGTATTTTGGTATTGGTTTGGTTCAATTTGATTTAGATTTGGTTTTGGTTCATTTGAGTTCACTTAGGTCAAATGGGTCAAGTTGACCAATCGATCTAACCCAATTGGATTAGGTCATGGGTTGGTTTAGGATTGGTTGATCATTTAAAATGTATTGCAAGCTTTGATTTCAATCAATTTTAGTTTGGTTTGATTTCAAGTTGATTTGACATTTTAGGTCAAGTTGGGTTCATCGTCAATTGGGCTAGGTTGGGTCTAGTTGGCTAATTGGAGCTTTGTTCAAGTTCAACAAGTGATTTAGAATGAATTTGACCCATTGGTTGCAATCAATTTGGCTTAGATCAAGAATTGACCCATTTTGATTTTTTAGGTCAACTTGGGTCAACTTGGGTCAAGTGGCCAATTTGGCTTGGTTTGGCTCAAATGATGACTTGATCATGTTCAATCATTGATGATGGATTGGTTTAGATCAATGGTTTCAATCAATTTGGCCTATGGTGGATTTTGGATAGTTTGGATTTCATTTGGGCTATATGTTGACTTGTTCAAAGCTTAGGTTTGACTTGGTTTGACCCAATTTGAGTGATTAATCATCCTAGGATGATTGTTGCTCACAATGTGAGGCTTAGATGGGCTTAGTTCAATCTAATTTGGGTAGGATTAGAATTTATCTCAAAAGATGCTTTAGGTCATTTTGGGTCAAGTGAGCCTAAGTGAGTCAATTGGTTTTATCAAGGCTTGATTCAAGTTTGGTTGAACTCACATATGGACTTATGATTGAAACATAAATCCCTTTGTAAGTGATTTAGAGTCAAATGGATTTTGATTCATTGATAATTTCAAGTTCAAAGGATGAACATGGGTTTTATTTGGGTTAGTTTGATTTTGGTTTGATGATTGAAGTTTATATTTGGTTTATGATTGAAGGATTGATTGTTTGAAGAGAAAATCCAAAGGTTTGGATTGATTTGAGTTTGATTTGGCTATGTTCAAGAATTTGACTTGAAAGAGCATAGGTTGAATTTTGGTTAGATTTGGATTTGAGTTTTTTAATATGTTTTGATTATTTGAATTTATATTTCATTTATATTTGTGAATATAAATGAAGGTATAAATGGGTTATGAGAAAATCTTTTGAATTTGGAATGATTTAGATTTGTCTAAGGCCATAAGATGAAATCAAAAGCTTGGGAAAGATTTTGGATTTGGAGTTGAGTTTTGAATTACGTTTTGGTTATTTGAATTTATATTTCATTTATATATGTGAATATAAATGAGAATATAAATGGGTTATGAGAAAATCTTTTGAGTTTAAATTGATTTAGATTTGGTTTGAGCTAAGTCCATAAGATAAAATCAAGATGGCTTGGGAAAGATTTTGCATTTAGAATTGATCATGGATTTCAATCATTTGGAATTGATTCATGAATTGAATTTTGGTATTGATTTGACTGATTTGAGAAAAAATAATTTAAGTTGGAATTGATTTGAATGATTTGAGAAAAATCATTTAAGTTGGAAATGATTTGAGAAATATCATTTAAGTTGGAAATTAATTTGAATTTTGATTTGGAATTGAGTTTGAGGTTGATTTGAATTTGAGGTTGATCTGAATAAAGGATGTAATGATTTGGTTCAAGCTATAGGGTAGGCAAGTCATCCTAACACCCCTAAAGCATAACTTATTCCTATGGCTAAAAAAAAATAAAAAATAAAAAATAAATAAACCTATTCATGTGGTTATCTCTTCTAAGTCTCTAGGGTTAGGTTAAGTATTCACCTAATCACTAAAAGTGTCTTAAGACTAAGGAACTCTTAATGTCTAGAGGAGTCCTTATGCTTAGGATGAAGAATTTGAAAGTTCACTCCAAAAGTGAGGTCAACAGTCACATGTGTGAGAAAACCATAAAAGTAATTGAGTGAGATCCCTTAAGCCTAATTAACAATTAATTATGAGCCAATTGCATTAGGCCCCTTTCATTTCTTAGGACAATTCTAAATTTACTTTTCATGTGGTTGCATATCATGTTAGCACATTATTAATTAGTTAATTAACTTAAGGTAATGTAGATAAGGGTTAATTAATTAGCTTAATTCATACCCTAACCTAATTAAACCATAAAATCAACTTAATTACTTCTTCATTAAACCAAATTAACTCACACATGGGGAACACGATTAGGATTAGCAAACCTCTTTAATTTCCTAAATCAAATCAAACTCAAAATTAAAATATCATTAAAGAACTTTGGTTTATTTTAAATAGCCTTATTTAGTATCATTGTCCTTAGGAATTAATTGAAATAAATGAGATCATGTGCTTATGTTCCTTTATTTCATTCTAATCACATTAAATGTTGCTTTCCATGTGTAATCAAGCATTCATTTCTTTTAAAATTAACTAAATGAAATGGTTTCTTTTATGTGAAATTGCATGTGTTGATTTAAATTAAAAATAGGTGTGGCTATTATTACTATTAAATCAAAAGTTATCTTCAAAAGCCCATAAATCAATTATAATATATGGAGTGATGTTAATTACAAATATCTATAAGTTTGCATGTGTTAATAATATAAAATATGCAATATGAAGCTCTCTTTCCTTACCTTATATGGATTTGCACAGGATTTATAAATGTATAGTTCACTTGGAAATAACACAATATTTGTCTAAATCTACTCCTATGCATCTCCATGTTAAGACTTAAGGAGAATTTCATATCACATATGTAAATCATATAATAAAATCAAATATGACTTCCTGCATGGCTTCTCGTCCTTGTGGTTTTTTTTGTACATTCGCATGTATTTGAGAAAAGTGATATATTAGTATGGACACCCCAGGACTGCGAGACTTTAAGTAGTCCTAAGTAGGTCTTGTACCTTACGCCCCTGGTATAGAACAATGGTGTTGTATTCACTTAAAACTCTTATACATATGTATGTATGATATGACCAATAAAAAAGAATCATAAATCAAATAAATAAAATATAAATTTTGCATGGGTTTTCATATTCTTATAGTTGCTTATACATCTATATGTACACAAGAAAAGTGGCATATTAATCTAGACATCCCGGGGATGTGTGGCATTAAGTAGCCCTAAGTAAGTCTTGTACCTTACACCCCTGGTGTAGAACAATGGTAACGTACTCACTTAAAACTTGTATACATGTCAATGTGTACTTAGCTAATGGATGAAAAATCCCTCTTTTATATTAAAAAAAAAACATTCATAATTCAATCAAAATGAAATATTTAAATTTCAAATATACTTCTTTGCATTCATCATTTAAGTGTGCTAAGACATACATTGTATGTATAGGTATGCTTAAGATTTAATCATATGCATGATATACATGATGGAAAGAAATGAATAAATATGTGTCATGTGATAGTAATTCATTCTAATTAATTTTAAGATGCCTTTCTTATTGAATAAGGTCATTTAGAGTGAACCTAAACTTAGGATTGATTAAAACATATAATAAGTCATTCACTAAAGGAAATTGATTAATTAACTTGCTTTAGAGGTGACTTAAGGTAGGGATGAAAGGGAGGTTTCCTCTCTTTCTTCTCTTTATAACACTTAGCTATTAAGTGCAAGCCATATGAAATAAAAGAAAATATTATGTAAAATCTTCAAATCAATTAAATCACTTAAAGACAAATCAATCCTTTACAAATTAAATCTTTCATACTTAGTAAAATTACAACTCTAAAGCCTAGTTAGGACATACCACACAAGCTTTAATGCACACATATTAGACTAAGTCACCACTTCTAGCTTTATTGTAGGGCGGGGCATAGTTTGATGTGTGCTTATTTTGTGATGTATTATTATAGACTAGATGTTAGGGTGTATGTGCATAGTCTAGATGTTAGGCTGATATTAGCCTAATCATGCTTTTTATAGGGGGTTATGCTTAAGAGGCCACTAAATAAAAATATAAATGTTTTTGGTGCAGGCTTCTTATGCCCCTAAGGATAATCTAAATTAGGACAGGTGGGCTTGGTTACCCATGTACGAGGTGCTAAGCTGAAATTTTTTATATAACTGCTTGGGTTGTATGGTGCATTTAGCTGTCATTTATTTTGTAGGTGTAGCTAGATTTACTTTCCTTCTTTTTATGTACTTTTGCATCAATATTAGGATAAGTGTTATTGGGGAATAGGATGAGCATTGGTTATAAGACCAAGTCTTATATACCATGTGATGCCTTTGGAGCAAGTACATCCAAATCAAGCCAAAAGAAAGAATGAAATAGTGCAAATCAATTGAAGAAATGAAAGATGAAGAGATGAAGAATGAATAACGAAGAATGAAGACCCTCCATAACATTCATCATTTGTAATTGTAATTATTCTCTTGTAATCCAGGTTAAATAAGGGTAGAGCTCGGCTACCCACATTTTTTTTGGGTTGTATGACGGTACCTGAACGCATCAACCTTTTATTCTTTTGTGATAGCTTTATAAAATTATTTGATATTTTGTTTAGCTTGTACAATAAAAAAAGCATATATTTTCATAGTTTTTTATGATTGGTGATTGTTGTATAGCCTGGATGTGATTAGGCTCCTAGGATAAAATTTAATTTTTCTACCCAAACTAACAACTCATAACTAAACCTCTAAAATAACTCATAACCTCATATAAAAGTTTAGGCATTAAACCAAAATAATAAAATATTTAGCAATTGTATGTTGATGTTGTATGCATTCACTCTTATTAAGGGAGGGTTTCCATCTTTGCCAGATAGTAAAGGCTTAACTTTTGAGAGCCTATGATGGAAGAACACCTCTTTCCCTTTTGATTTGGCCCATAATCAACTTCTCATACATTTAGGTATACAAAATCCTATTGCTCGTGTTAAAATAAAGAGTCTCAAATTAAATGAAATTTGATAAAAATTTACATTAGATTAAGTCATTATTCATACCCCTCATGCTCTAGTCTCCTAGGGAGTCATTTTAATGACTTAGTTTTTTTTTTAAATAATAACAACCTAGCCATCTTGCAAAAGCATATGACTTGCTTACATGGATTTAAAGTGTATGAGGAGTTAGCTGGCTGTCACTCCTGGCTGTAATAAGTCTAACAGTCGAGCGATTTACTCTCTTTTGCGGAGGTAAATCATATACCCACTTATGTCTTAGATTTAGGTCATGCTTTGGCCCTCACCAAAGCTCCCTAGATTTAAGATTTGAGGTTGCCATGTTCTGCGGGCTACAAACATAAATCCTTACCTCTTAAGCATTTCTACAATCTTGTATTATAGAATTATAAGTCATAGATTTCTAATAAAATTTTAACTCAAATAAATAAATCTCCTCAACTTTAAATATATAAAGCCCAACCATAAGAAGATTGGAGTGCTCACTAGGCTTTCTACTATCATGAGCACTCCATACTCATCTCCTTTAGTTTTGATAATAACTCTTCTCTTTTTATCCATCTCACTTGATTTTTTAAGACACAACTAATTTATTGATAGTCTTATCTTTGAATTCTTTGGAGACAACAATCGTCTACTTTAATCGAGAGTATTCTTAAGGGATTCTCTTTCCTAAAGATATAATTAACTATGGGGGCTTACCCCCATAAGGAACTTTAGAACCTAGTTTAAATAAACCCTACTTTATTTATCCATGTAAAGTAGGGAAAAAATCTTTTGTATATTAGAAGACCCATCATGCCTTAGGAGCCCTTATTAGGTGATTAGGTCCATTGTAGAGTAGTGACTTCTAACTTTTGAGATAGTATACTATTCCTCAATATAGTGCCCAATCACCTCAATAAATACACCCTTAGATCTGCGTGGTCCCCCCACCCCTACACATAGAATCGAAAATAAACACCACTAAAGCATCTTAGATATGCCGACCACCCTTGAAATGAGCTAAGTTGAGTTAAACTTTTAGAGGGTGGCATTTTTAGTATCACCTTAACCTTCTCTAGATCGATTTTGATTCCCCAGTGTCAGACAACTAACCCAAGAAATTTCCTTGAAGCTACTCCGAATGCACACTTCATGGGGTTCATTTTGAGGTTAAATTGTCTTAACCATTCAAAAACTGTTGTCAAGTCAAAGAGATGATCTTCCTATTCTTTACTTTTGACTATGAGATCTTTGACATAACACTCAACTTGATGATGAATGAGTTCATCAATGATTCGAGTCATAGCCCGTTGGTAGTAGCACCGGCATTTCTAAGGTCAAAATACATGACTATATAGCAAAAGATTACGATCAGGGTGCTAAAAGTAGTATTTCTTTCATCTTCAGGTGTCATCTTTATTTGGTTATATCCATATGCGCCATCCATGAAAGATAAGACTACATGAGATGAGGTAATGTCCACCATCAGTTTTGGTATCAATAGTGGAAATTTGTCTTTTGGACATGCCTTATTTAGATCCATAAAATCAATGCATATATGAATTTGGCTATTCTTCTTCTTAACTAGGATGACACTGGCAAACCAGGTAGGGTATTTTTCTTGCCGGATGAAACCAACATCGATCAATTTCTTCATTTCAGAAATGACCTAATGTTCAATGTCTAATAACATGCATCTATGAGCTTACTTGATAGGGTTAGCACTAAGCTCTATTGCTAGTTTGTGGATTATTACATCAGGAGATAAATCAGGCATCTCTTCATAACTCCATGTGAAGCAGTCCTTAAACTCAATCAATGGCCTAACTAAGTCATTGGTTTCAGTATCATTCAATAAAGAAGATGTATGTTGGATGTGGATTGTCTTCAGTCCTTAAGTTAATTTCTTTGAGATTGTCGATGGTTGATCTGATCTCCTCTTTGAACTCTGATAGTGCATCTTTGACTTAAAAATCATCTGGAGCATCTAAAGTTTCTAAACATACCTCCTCATATGAGTTAGCAAGATTTAAAAATAACCTATCATATTCCAAATGATTGGTGATGACTAAGCAGTAATTATCATCATTGACTAGACTGACTGTGCTGAATCCTAGTCCTAGTCTTGATTGAAAGCCTTTACATTTATTCTTTCATATTCTTTCAAAATAATCTGACCTGTGTTTTTACCAAGTATGTGTGATTAGCCATTTCTTTGCTAAATTTAGAACACACGGCGAGTAACAATCAAAATGTAAATCTATTAAATCTTTATATGAATCATCCTCAAGTTCTGCATTAACTTCTTGACTTGAGAATGATGCTCCCAAAAAGAACCTCTGAGTCTTCACATTTATGGATGACTTAGGGGCTTCCTTAACTACCAAACCCTTAACTTGTTGTTAGAAAAGTGGGGTTAGAGCTAAGATTCCCAACTGATGCCTGACTATTTCATATACAAACTTAGATACATTTATGATTTGGTCTTAAGAGGATCGCAAGTACCCTAAAGGATTACTCAAATAAAATTGGATGGTTATTCTAATAAGTATTCCTTGGGAATAATTATGACTCCCAACTTGTAGTTATGCTCAAGTCAGTCCTTAAAAGTAATCTAATCCTCTAAGACATAGCCTAACATGCGATGGTAGGGGCAATAGCTAGGATCATCACTCTTGCACACTTCCTCTGGCTCTTAGGCTCTGGTAACTAAAAGTTAGGTTTCTTTAAGAGGTTCTTAAATATTTTTCTAACTACCTCCCTCTTAAATGAATATGGCTTATTCAATCTGTTGGCAAGAGTAGGTGGGTAGTAACTACGTAACGGTGGATATGAATATCGCTGCTAGGGAGGCTGCTGAGGTAGTGAAAATGGCCATTATGATAACTGTTGTGGCCGGTATGACGGCCAAGGTGGTGGCAGAGGAGGTGGCAAGGGAGGCTATTGAGCTTAAGATCTCTCATACTAGACTCTGGCTGGCTACTTCCCTCTGTCTATAGACACAACTGTCCCTAGCTTCTTCTCGAACACCTTCTGTGACTTGGGTCGGATGATTGGTCGGGAAAGGTCAACTATTTGGCTTCCTCTTGTAGGCCATCTTCTCGAATATTTTGATGGTAAAGCCCTTAAGCATGAAGGCGACTGATCCATGAATATTCTTGAGAAGAATCTCAATGGCATGTGGTTCGGACAACTGCGGCTTGTATTTCATGCTCAGGTTGCGCCACCTGAGAATATAATCAATAAGGGACTCGTTAGGATTTTGCTTTGCTACAATGAGGTCATCTACAATCACTCTTTTTTTAGCTCTAACAAACCTTTTGATAAAGAGGTTCTCTAACTCAGCAAAGTCTTCACCGAACTATTGGGCAGTACAACATACCAATCAAATGCAACCCCTGCTAAGCTACTGACAAAGAATCTGAACAGGAGTGCATCACTGCCACCGGTGTTACAATAGTTGACTCTAAAGTGTGCAATATGTTACCATGGGTTCTCACTGCCATCAAAAATCTTGAAAGATGGTGGCACATAACTCTTAAGGTATTGAGCTACATTGAATTCCTCTGGGTATGGCCTACCCTTTGGAATGGATGAGCTCCCCATGGATTGCGCCATCGCTTCCTTCACATATTATTCTGCCATATGCTTAATGTCATTCTCATGAATGGAGGTGCCATCTATGACCTTCCTATGCAAACTTCCAACATCATCATCTACGGGAGTGCACCTAGGACAGTCTAAAGTATGTACCAACTTTGGTCGGTCGGCCACCATATGAGAAGGCTGCGAGATTGGGGCTGAGTTCATAATGCTAAGACCACTGCCATCAACTCCTCTACTTTCTTCTCCATCTTGTCTATATGATCATCCTTTTTCTTGAGCTAGTGTAGGAGGTACTGAGTTGAGTGAGAAGTGTCACCATCCTCAAACACGGCACCTTCATGGCTATGATGATCCAGTTGTAAGGACCCTCGTATGTCAACCATGTGGACCCCGGCGTGTCATCCAACATGCAAGCTTCATCAAGATTGAAGTGGACTCTATCCTCCTCCTGATCTGAATGATCACTTCCAATAACCTGCTTGACTGTAGTGTGATAGTTCTCTATGATATCGTCTAAGGAGCGGTCATCTGTCCTACCTGGTTGTACTGGAATTTAGACTGGCTGTCGATTGGCCATAGGACTGTGCTCTACTGACTATATATATTGGATG
Source organism: Cymbidium sinense (assembly GCA_021442155.1). Taxonomy (NCBI): domain Eukaryota; kingdom Viridiplantae; phylum Streptophyta; class Magnoliopsida; order Asparagales; family Orchidaceae; genus Cymbidium; species Cymbidium sinense. The sequence goes on along the minus strand of CM038229.1, from coordinate 57,647,221 downwards.
CTCTATGCTGGCGGGGTGCACTCCCTAACTGGCTCAATTTTTATGGGGACTATGTTTGTGTTTCCTCCCCTCTCTTCCTCTCGTTGTGGTATAGTTCGTGCAACCACAACATTTTTGGGTCGCCACTCCTTCTTAACCATGGTTGAGGTAGAAGGTCAAGCAAGGGAGCTCGATCTCACCTCAATAGGTGAAATGGATGGAACGAGATCCTTAAGCCATAGTCGGATCACTAGTGGAGATGGTCTTTCCCCATATGGGGGCTTCTAAAGCTTGGCAAGGGTGGTAGATGTTGTAAGCTAGACAAGTGATGGTGAATGGTGAGTGGAGCGGTGTGATGGCAAAGACACTAACTACCTCTCAGCTGGAGATCTCCTCCTATGTTGAACTATGCCCATGAGAACAATGCTATCTAAATGATCGGCCCTGACAGGGTGACCATCAGGGAAGTCCATCAGGGCGGAGGCCATCGATTTTCTAGTGTATCTCCTCCTCTCCCTCTTGCTCGCTTGGGCTGCAACTCGAGCCTCAGTGGCCCTCTCCCTACATATCTGATCACTAACACTCCTAGGAATTATGGACCTCAAATCAAATAATGTGCCAAACTCTGAGCGTCCGTAGGCTCTGCTAACTTGGCAAAGACGGCATAGGCTTCCTCCACTCCCTAGCTAGAACCTCAAAGTGTGCTGGTAGTTGAGGCGATGCTGCAATCCTCCTTTAATCCTCCTCTCCATCTGAAGTTGAGAAGGGGTGAAACCTACTGCCACTCAAGAGTGGAGAGGTCTCACGAGGAGAACCCTCCTCAGCGACATGGGAGGCAGCATCGATCTCCCTGGCTGCTCGCTCATGGTGCTGCTTGAACTTCTATTTTTGTTGTGATGATGGGTGTGGGTGAGCAGGGCAGACGAGAGTTGGAACCTACTCGGAGGCTAAGGTAGGGGAGACTATCTCGGAGGCCAAGATAGCCTTCCCCTTCGGGATGACCAAAGAGTCTTACTAGAACTATGATGAGGCAACACCTGTGCAATCAAGTAATCGTACAAACACGTATACTAATCAGGGTTTGGGAACCATGACAGCCTTCCTCTTTAGTGAGGGTAACTCAAAGCCTAACAAAATGTTGAAGCAGAGAAGTGGCATCTGTCCTGCCACCTCCTCCTTGCTAACAGTCGTGAGGGATGGCCCCTTACAAGTAACTCAGATGGCCTCGAAGCCATGGCCAAACTGAATCAGGTGAGTAGTGGTCATGGTGTGTATGGCCTGATCTAAGGCCAAATCCACACCCAATGGGAATGAGAAGATGAACCTGCTGGAAGACATGCTGACAGCACCAACTGAAGGCGAGAAAAGACTGAGTATGCTGAAATCACTGTATTTGTTGAAACATAACTGAGTCAGACCCTTGCTTTGATACTTGTCTCCAATCATTGACTTCTAGATTTGACTTAGAATTTGAGTCCACACTTAACAAATTTAGGAATGCTAAGTGGGGTTCATTGAATTTTGGAGAGATTTTTTGATGTTTGAGGAGAGACTTTGCTAAACAATTTTGATTTGGAACCCCATACTCAACAAATTTAAGTATGTTGAGCAGGGTTCAAATATTTGGAGAGACCTTAGAGAGAGAGATATATATATATATATATATATATGTTATATGTTTTATTTTGGAATTGGATTTGGAAAACTTTTATTTAGCAAATTTATGTACACTAAAAGGTTTCAATTATATGTGTGAAAATTTTATGAAAACATCTTTGTTTGTGATGATAGTTTGTTATGTGTGTGATATATGTTGACTTGATTTGAAAATGGGACCCTTAAAAAATTTAGGTATGCTAAGTATTGGCCAAAAGTGTTTGATATGTTTGTTGTTTTGTTTATGTATCTTGATTTGATATGATTTGGGTAACTCTCATTTAATAAATTTAAGTAAATTAAATGGAGTTCAATGTGCATGTGTTTTGATTTTTGTTGATTTGATTTCTCTTCTAAAAAAAGGGGAACTCTTATTTGACAAATATGGTATGTTAAATAGAGTTCAAATATATATGTTTATATTTTGATGCTGGGAAGTGAGTTCTATGCTTAACAAATTTAGGTATGTTAAGTGGAGCTCACTTATATGTTTGTTTGTTTGTTGATATATGGGTTTCCTTTGAAGATTAAATTCTCATTCAACAGATATGGGTATGTTAAATGGAATTCAAAAATGTGTGTTTTGGATATTTTGGTTTAATTTGATTTTTGAAAGTGGAATTCTCATTCAACAAATATGGGTGTGTTAAATGGAATTCAATTATATTTTGTTTGTCTTGATTTTGCTTTAATTTCAAAAAAGGGAACCTTCACTTAATAAATTTGGGGTATATTAAGTAAGGTACATATATTGATTATTTTTATTTTAGTTTGACAAAAATGGGGAACTCCTATTTAACAAAATATGAATGTGTTAAATAGAGTTCAATTATATTTTGGCTTTAGTTTTTTTTTAAAAAAAAAAACTCTCATTTAACAAATATGGTTATGTTAAATGGAGTTTGATTGTTTGATTTTACTTTGAAAATGTGCTTTTGAAAATTTTATTTTGAAACGAAAGAATTTTAATGATGTATTTTTGTTGAAAAGAAATCCTCATTTAACAAATTTAAGTATGTAAAATGAGGTTTAGTTATTTTTATTATTTTGAAAAGTGATTTGAAAATTTTATATTTTGCAAACTTTATGTTATGTGAAGTGCATGATTTCATTTAGAAAAAGTGCTTTTGAAAAGTTTTGCAAAACATTTACTTATTTAGTTTGAATTTTTTTGAAATTTTCTTAAATATGGGATGAACCTTGCCTAACCAAGCTAGTGGTAAAGAGGTTCTAATTTTAGTCATCTCCTTCCATTAGTTGATTTATTTTTAACCTATTAGGGGACCCAATAGGGGTTTCAAGACCTACATGGAGTGAGATCCTAAAACCTAAAGGATGTTGGCTAGCTTTACTTAAGGATGAAAAAATCTAAGTACCAACGGAAATAATGATAGTCTCGAGCTTATATTAAATATAAGTCCACTATCAACACTTGGAGACAACAATTGTCTACTAGAGATGGAGAGAAGAACAATCCCCAGCAAAGTCACCAGAAAAATCTGTGGCTTTTATTTTCGGATGTGTATGGGGGGGACACCACGTTGATCGTAGGGGGTACTTATTAAAGAAATCGGGTATGACATTGATGTATGATGTACAACCTCAAAAGATAAATACATCACCCTTCAATGGACATAATCATCTAATAAAGACTCCTAAGGCATTATGGGTCTTCAAATATACCAGAGATTTTTCTCCTGGTTTACATGGATGAATAAAATAGGGTTTATATTAAATCGGGTTCTAAAGTTTCCTTTGGAGGAAAGCCTTCATAGTTAATTACATCTAAAGGAATGTGAATTCCTTTGGAATACTCTCAATTAAAGTAAGTAATTGTTGTCTCCAAAGATTTCAAGACTAGACTATCAATAAATTGGTTATATTAGAAAATCAAGTGGGAAAGTTCAAATGAAGGGACTTGTATTGAAAACCAAAGGAGATGAGTAGAGAATGCTCAAGATATCAAGAAACCTAATGAGTATTCCAATCTATCCTATAGTTTGGCTTTATATATTTGAAGTTGAAGAGAATTATTTTATTTGAGTTGAAATTTTATTAGATTACTAGGACTTACAATTCACCAACACAAGGTTAAGGAAATGCCTAAGATGTGAGGATTTATTCTTGTAGCTCGAAGGAAACAGCTACCTCATATCCTAAATCTAGGGAGCTTTAGCATAAGCTAAAGCACGACCTAAATCTAAGTGAAGATGGGTATTAGATTTACCTCCATAATAGAGGATAAATCACCCTATTGTTGGGCTTACAATTGCCTCGAGTAGCCGCCAGCTAACTCCTCCTACGCTTTAAATCCATGTGGTCCGATCATATGAAATTACAAGATGTTTGGGTTGTTATAAATTTAGAAAAAGACTAAAGTCCTTAAACCCACTCCCTAAGAGACTAGAGCATGAGTGGTATGAGTAATGACTTAATTTATAAATGAAAAATCTATTCAAATTATATTTTAAATTTGACACTTCATTTTGACAAAGAGTTTTAGGATTTTTATATGCCTAAATGTATGATGAAATAAAATTGTTGGGCAAATCAAAAGAGAAAGAGTGTGAAGCTCCATCAGTAGGGGCTACTTTCATAGGTCAAGTGGTCTTTATGTGTGTAAGGACGGAGGCCCTCATTTTGCAAGAGTGATTCAATATGATGTATGATGTGAAACATATAACATTCAACTAAGAGGTTACTAAATTTTTTTAATTATCTTATTTAATACCTAGGCTTTATGGTGAGTTTATAAATTATTTAAAATTTAGGTATGAATGATTAATTAGGGTAGAAAAATTAATTTTTCTCTAAGAGTCGAATCGCATCCAAGCCACACATTAAGGCATCAAACATATAAAAACTAGAAAGAAGCATGTCATTTCTAATGAGTAATTTAAATATAACATCAATCGATTTTATAAAGTTAACACAAAAGAATAAGAGGCTGATGCAGTTGGGTACCACCGTACAACCCGAAAAGAGAAAAAATATGTAGTCGAGCTCTACTTTTATACAACCCAGAATATAAAAGAATAATTACAATTATTTTACATGCTATGAGGGTCTTCTTTCCTTCATCTCTTCATGTCTTCATGTCTCCATCTTCTTATCTCCATTTGATTTACTCCACTTTAAAGGCATCATATGGCCTCCTAGGACAAAGCCTTCTAGCCAGTGTTCATCCTTATACCCCATAACACTAATCCTAATTCTTAATGGAAAATTACATTAAAAATAAAAAATATAAATCTAACTACACCTGCAAAATAAGTTTTAGCTAAACCATACATACAACCCAAGCAGTTATATTTAGAATTTGGACTTAGTACCCTGCATATGGGTAACCAAACCCACATGTCCTAACTTCGATGATGCTTAGAGGCTTAAACAACCTACAAAAGAGAGCATTTATATTTATTTTAACCACCCCTTAAGAACAATCCCCTACAGAAAATACGATTACCCTTATACTGGCCTAACATCTGGTCTACGAAACATACACCCTAACATCCAATCTAAAATAATACATCACAAAACAAAACATACATCATACCAAGCACCGCCCTAATATAAAGTTAGAAGTGGTGACTTAGTTCTAATGTGTGTGTTAAGGCTTGTGTGGTATATCTTAACTAAGCATTAGTGTTATGATTTTCTAAGTGTAGAAGACTTTCATTCAATATAAAGGGTATATTTCACTTGAAGTTATTTACTTAATTTGAAAATTTTTTATTTATGTTTTCTTTCATTTCATATGATTACACTTAGCAATGAAGTGTTATAAATAGAAGAAAGAGGATGATCCTCTTCCATCCCTACCTTAAGTCACTTTCTAAAGTATGTTAATTTGATTTAGTTCTCTTTAGTCAATAGATTATTAAATGATTTAATTAATCCTAATTTTAGGCTTGCTTTAAATGATTCTATTTAACATGTAAGGCACCTTAAGATTAACTTGATTGAATTACAATCATATGACATATGTCAAATCATTCCTTTCTATCACGAATATTATGCATATGATTTAATCCTAAGTATATCCATGCATATAATACATCTTTGGCACACATATATGATTAATGTATTTGTGTATATTTGGAATTTATATCCTTTTTAAGGTGATTGAATTATTAAATCATATTAGTTTAAAGATCTATCTAAATTCTTATACAAAAATGCATATAGATGAAATTAAATAAGTACGTGTCATTATTAACCAGGAAAGTGAGGTAATCAAATGACCTCCTTAGAGCTAGTTAAAGCTTCGTGATCCCGAGATGTCCAAACTATATACCCATTACATTCAATCATATGTAAATTTGATGTAAGAATATAAGAAAGCAAACTCCAAGTTACATGATTAATTAATCCAATGATTAGGCAATTATGAATGCATGCATTTTTAGATAGCAAAGAGGATTGTCATCTTCTAATCAAATACACACACATATATGTATAAAATACATAAACAAGTATGTGTCTTTGTTAACCAGGGAAGTGAGGTAATCAAATGACCTCCTTGGGGCTACTTAAAGCTTCGTATTCTCGGGATGTCCAGGCTGCATACCCATTTTTCTTAAATACATACACATGTATTTATAATTAAGAAGATGAAAATCATGCAAAGATTATATTTTCTTTAATGGAATTATTTAGGTATATGATTTGAAGTTATATCTAAATTCTTATGTTAAAGATACATAAGAGTGAAATCAAATGAGTATGTGTCATTGTTTAAGCCAGGGAAGTGAGTTAATCAAATGACCACATTGGGGCTACTTAAAGCCTCATATTCCGAGGATGTCCAAGCTATACACCCATTACATTCATACTTATGTAAATAAACATGTGGATAAAGGAAAGAGACTTCTCTTCATACACTTAAGGTATAATCACATGCATATAGTATGTATTTATAACTAACATCACAATATATGTTACCATTCATTTATAAGCTTTTGAAAAATACATTTGGAGTTTAATAGTGATAACAGCCACACATATATTAAATTAAATCAACACATGAAAGCTTAGCATAAAGAAAAACTATTTGATTTAATTAATTTTGAAAAGAGATGGATGTATGAATCAAATGACATGCAACATTTAACATGATTGGAAAAGAATAATCAAACACAAGCATGTGATTCATTCAAATAAATTAACTCCTAAGAACAAACATGTCAAATAAAACTATTTAAGATAAACTAAAGCTTCTATAATGTATCATTTTAATTCCATTCTCAATTTGACTTAAGGAATGTAAGAAGGAGTTTGTTAATTCTAACCCATCCCCATGTTTGTAACTTAATTTGGGTTAACAAAATATGATTAAGTTGATTTTATGGATTAACTAAGTTGTAATATGCATTAAGTTCATTAATTAAACACTTCTTATGTTACCTTAACATAATTATCCAAATAATTATGAGCTAATATGATATGCAATTACATTGAAAAGTAAACAAGCAATGATCCTAGGAAATGAAAGGGCTTAATGTAATTAGCTCACAATTATTGGTTTTTTAGATTAAGGAAGTTAATTAATTATTTTTATGATTTTCCCACACATATGAGTAAATTATAATTTTATTAACTCTCTTTAGGCTATTAAACACCTAAAGATCTACCCATGAATTAATTAAGGATTGAATACATTCTTGATTTTAATTAGACTAATTAAGTAATTAGTTAGCCAATTAGTCCTTAATTAATTTTTTTTTAAATGTGAAGTGAACTTAAGAAAAAGATTATAAAAGGGGTCCCATTTTTTGTTTTAGCTCTCTGATATCAATTGAAGTATTTTAAAACCATTTTAATAAATTTTCATAATTTTTATAAATTTATTAATTTATTTTACAAAATAAATACTTTGAACTTCAAATTTTAATATCTCCCAATACGGAGGTCATTTTGACTTGACATTTTTAAGGTAGGTAGGCTTTAACCTTAGTTTTAATCCTTGAAATTTTCAAATCAATCTGATTATATTTTTATATTAATTAATGAAATTTGATTTTCACTAAAACTAAAATTAAGCTCAGAATGCTCAATAAAAATTAGGGATTTTGGGTTTGTTGATTCCTCTCGAAAATATGAATCCAGCGAGCCGTTATTTGCAATTTTTAAGTATTTTATTTTCTATAAATTTTTGAAATTTGAGATGATTTTAATTTATTTTTAAAAGTAAAAAATCCTTAATTTCTTACTTAAATCAGTCTGCGCCACACGGCGCTGACTGGATCACGTGGTTTTATGTGTCAACGGCGGATTGGATGACATGGTTCCATGTGGAAAACGAGCAAGAAATGCTCGTTCGATCGGATGGTCCAGATCGAATGGCACGATCTAAGGGTTTAAATTCACACGGAACTCCTTCTAATCTTAGTCGTCCATTCCTATTGAGATGGGATCGGACGGCTATTATGCATCTTCTCCCGAGAATGATGAAAGCAACGCAATGAACAGTACAACTGATGGGATTTGGCAAAATTGAACGGAAAATGGTCCATTTGGGTTCGATTTTGCTATGATTCTCATGAAAAACTTCTATTTTCGTATTAGGATTGTTCAAAATGAAAGATGCAAGAGATATCTAAGAAAAATTCCTAAAATCATACAAACAACATCACAAATAAGAGATCCTATGATTGGCTATGGGATTTTGAAATTGTTGTCTCCAAAGATAGGGTTTATTTAAACTAGGTTCTAAAGTTCCCTATGGGGACAAGCCCTTATAGTTAATTACATCTTAAGAAAGGTGAGTCCTTTAGGAATACTCTCGATTAAAGTAGGCAATTATTGTCTCCAAAGATTTCAAAGATAAGACTAAAAATAAATTGGCTAAGTTTAGAAAATCAAGTTGGATAGATCAAAAGGAGAGATTTATTTATTGGAGCTAAAAGGAGATGAGTAGGGAATGCTCATGATATTAGGAATCCTAGTTAGCATTCAATCTATCATATGGTTGGACTTTATATTTTTGATATTGAAGAGAATTATATATCTGCGATGAAATTTTATTAGAAAGCTAAAGCTTATAATCCCATAATACAAGGTTGTGGAGATGTCTAATATATGAGGATTTATACTTGTAGCCCAAAGGAAAACAGTGACCTTAGATCTTAAATCTAGGGAGCTTTAGGGAGGGCCAAAACACATCCTAAATCTAAGGTGAAAATGGGTATATTGTTTACCTCCACAAGAGAGGGTAAACCACCCGACTGCTCGACATATAATCGCCTAGAATGGCAACCAACTAACTCCTCCTACATTTTAAAACTATGTGGTCAAGTCTTATGTTGAGCAAGATGGTTTGGTTGTTATTATTTAGAAAGAAACTAAAGTCCTTAAACCCACTCCCTAAGAGATAAGAGCATGAGTGGTACGAATAATGACTTAATCTAATGCAAATTTTATCAATTTTTATTTGATTTTGGACTCTTCATTTTGACAAAGGCTATAAGATTTTATATGTCTAAATGCATGATGAAGTAAGGTTATTGGCTAAATCAGAGAGAAATAGGTGTTTTCCATCACAAGGGAAACCCTTAAAGATCAAGTCTTCTCCCATCATGTAAGGATGGAAACCCTCTCTTAGCAAAAATAAAACAAGATGATATGCATGATATTAAGCATACAACATTCAGCTAAGGGGTTGTTAAATCTTATAATTATCTTGATTTAATACCTAAGCTTTAAATCGTGTTATGAGTTGTTTCAAAAAATTAGTTATGAATTGTAGTTAAGGTAGAAAGTTTATTTTTCCCTCCTAAGAGCCTAATCGAATCCAGGCCACATATTAAATCACCATGCATGAAAAAACTAGGGAAATAACAATGTAAACAAAGCATCAATCAATTTATAAACTCAACATGAATGAATAACAAGTCGGTGCGATCGGGTACCACCGTACAACGTGAAAAGATAAGTGGGTAGCCGAGCTCTACCCTTATACAACCCGATAAATGAAAGAATAATTATAAATTATAAATGATAAGTGTTATGGGGGGTCTTCAAGTCTTCATGCTCCCTTGATTTCTTCATTTGATTTACTTCATTTGATTTGGTAGGATTCTAAGCATCACATGATACCTTAAGATTTAACCTTCTGGCCAATGTTCATCCTTAACCCCTATTACACTTAACCAAATTCCTAATGCACAATTACAATAAAAGAATGGAAAAATAAATCTAACTACACTTGCAAAATAAGTGTTATCTAAACGCACCATAGAACCCAAGTAGTTATATGAATAATTTGGACTTAGCACCCTCCACATGGGTAACCAAGTCCACCTATCCAAACTTAGATTATGCTTAGGGGTTAAGCAACCTACAAAAGAGAGCATTTATATTTATTTTAAGCATCCCTTAAGCACAATCTCCTGCAAAAAATATGATAAAGCTAATCACGACCTAACATCTTGTCTACGAAGCATACACCCTAACATCCTAGTCTACAACAATATATCACAAAATAAACATACATCAAATCATGCACCGCCCTAATATAAAGCTAGAAATGATGACTTAATCTAATGTGTGTGTATTAACGCTTGTGTGGTATGTCTTAACTAGGCTTTAGAGTTGTCATTCTCTAAGTATGAATGGCATTTAATTATAAAGGGTTGATTTCACTTTATAAGTAGTTTAATTGATTTGTAAATTTTTACTTAGTATTTTCTTTTTTTATTTGACCTATACTTAACAACTAAGTGTTATAAAGAGATGAAAGAGGATCACTCTCTTATATCCCTACCTTAAGTCACATCTAAAGCAAATTGATTAGATGAATTATCTTTAGTGAATGGCTTATTACATATTTTAATTAGTCCTAGGTTTAGGTTAACTTTAAATAAACTCATTCGATAAGAAAAGTATCTTAAGATTAATTAAAATTAATTACTATCACATAACACATATTTGTTCATTTCTTTCCATCATATATAGCATGCATATAATTAAATTATTTTAAAATAGAAGTCTTAATGATAATTAGTTATTTAGGCAAAAAAATATAATTAGCAAAATAGGCTATGTCAAACGGATGGTCACGTGGAGAACGTGAGCCGTCATCGTTGTCAACCTACTTTTTTTTTGATTTGTACGGCGGGGAGAGAGAGAGAGAGAGAGACTTTTTTTTTTTTTTAGTGGTTTTTGGGCGAGAGAGAGAGAGAGAGAGATTTTATTTTTATTAATTTTTTTAAATAATATAATTATTTAAAGTATATAATTTAAAAATATTTTTATAAAATATTTAATAACTAAATATTTATATATTTAGTTATTAATTTTTATTTATATATATAATTAAATATATAATTTAAAATATTTTAATTATATATATAAATTTATAAATTTATTTAATATTTTTTATTAATTAATATAATTATGTATAATATATAATTTTTAATAATTTTGTTAATATATAATATAAAAATATTTAAAATATATAAATAAATAAATAAAGAAAAGAATAAATTATATAAATATTTTATAAACTATATAAATAAAGTAATTTTATATATATATATATATATATATAAAATTAGTTATATTATTTAAAATATTTATTTCTTTAAAATATATAATTAGTTAAATAAATAAATAAATAATTGTAAATTATATAAATATTTATTATATATTTATTCATTTCTTTATTTATTTATTAAATATTATTTATTTATTTTTTATATTTTATATTTTTATATTTTTTGTTATTATTATTATTAAAGACTTATATTAATATATATATATATATATATATGTATATTAATATTATATATATATATATATATATATATATGTATATATATATATTTATTTATTTATTTATTTATTTGTTTTATGTATAATTAAAATATTCTATAAAAAAATTTATATAACTTAAAATATTTATATAATTTAAACATATAAATAACTAAATAAATTTATAAATATATATATATATATATATATATAATTACTTTATTTATATAGTTTATAAAATATTTATATAATTTATTCTTTTCTTTTATTTATTTATTTATATATTTTAAATATTTTATATTATATATTAACAAAAAAATTAATAAAATTATATATTATACATAATTATATTAATTAATAAAAAAAATATTAAATAAATTTATAAATTTATATATAATTAAAATATTTTTTAAATTATATATTTTATATATATAAATAAAATTAATAACTAAATATATAAATATTTAGTTATTAAATATTTTATAAAAAATATTTTAAATTATATACTTTAAATAATTATATTATTTAAAAAATTAATAAAATAAAATCTCTCTCTCTCTCTCTCTCTCTCTCTCTCTCTCTCTCTCTCTCTCTCTGGTTACAAACCACTAAAAAAAAAAAAAAAGGTCTGTCTCTCTCTCTCTTTCTCTCTCTCTCTCTCTAGCCGTTCAATAAAGTGGCCTATTTTGCTAATTATATTTTTCGTGCCTAAATAACTATTATTAGCTATTTAATAATCCCTATGATTAAGTCCTAAATATAACTATACATGCAATTTATACCTTACCACACTTAAATGATGAATGTAAGAATGTACTTGAATTGATTTCATTTGGATGAATTATTTTATCATATTAATTTAAAGTTCTATCTAAATTCTTACACAAAAGTATAAGAGTTGAACTCCAAATCATATGATTAAATAACCCCAACCACTTAAACAAAATATGAATGCGTGTCTTTTTAATAGAAAGAGAGGGGCTTCCATTCATTAGCTAAATACAGGTCCAAATGTATGAAAGTTTTAAGCAAGTACGTCCATTGTTGCACTGAGGAGAGGTAGAACCTCCTACTTTAAAGTCGTGCATCCCTGGAATGTCCATACTAATATACTCGCTATCCTTAAATGCATATGAATGTATAAAAAACTATAAGAATGAAAAAATCATGCAAAAATTGTATTTGATTTGTTTGATTTATTTGTGTGAATGAATTAAAGCTCTATCTAAATTCTAATGTCAAAATGAAGAATGAGATCAAGCGTGACGTCGCCATCACCAGAGAGGTGAGGTAGGAACCTCCTTAGGACTACATAAAGCCGTGCATTCCCAAAATGTCTAGACTAATATACCCATTAATATTCAAACTTATGCAAATCAACATATGAATATAAGAAAGAGACTTCACTTCATACACTAGGCATATACTCACATGCACCTCCTATGTATATGTAACTAAAGTCACAATATATATTATTATTCATTAATAAGCTTTTGAAAATATATTTGAGATTTAATAGTGATAATAGCCACACATATTTCTATTTAAGTCGACACATACAAATTTGACACAAAGGGAATCATTTTATTTAATTAATTTTTGAAAAAATGAATGCATGACTATAAGTGGCATACAATATTTTAACATGATTGGAAAGAAATGAAGCAACACAAGCATGTAATTTCATTCAATCCAACTAATTCCTAAGGACAATCACATTAAATAAGCTTATTTAAAATAAACTAAAGTTTCTTAAAGCCATTTTTGATTTTATGTTTGCTTTGATTTGAGAGATGTGAAAGAGGTTTGCTAATCCTAATCCTATTCCCCAAATGTGTGAGGCAATTTGATTTAATGAAAAGCAATTAGATGATTTTTATGAATTGATTAAGTTAAGCATGGATTAAATCAATTAATTAACCCTTACCTATGCCACCATAAGGTAATTAATTAAATAATTATGAGCTAATATAATATGTAAATAAATTGAAAATTAAATAGCAATATTCCTATGAAATGAAAGGAGCCTAATGCAATTAGCTCATAATTATTAATCAATTAAGCTTAAGGGACTCAATTATTTTTATGATTTTCTCATACATATGAGCTAACCATAATTTCATTAACTCTCTCTTTAGGTTATTGAACACCCAAAGAGCTACCCAAGAATTAATTAATAAAAATAAGTTTTATCAAGCTAATTAAGTTCATTAATTTTCTAATTAAATTCTAATTATTCTTAATCAATAATATGAAATGGACTTAGGGAAAGAGACAAAGAAGGGAGCTTGAGTCTCAATCCCTAAATCTTTTCAATTAGTTAATTAAAGTTCAGATATAATTTGGGTTTTGATTGATTTAATTAATTTTAAAGAGGGAATGAAGAAGACTTAAGGAAAAGATTGAAAGAGGGTCCCAATCCATTTCCCTAAGTTTCTCCAGTGTTAACAGAGGCTAATGAACTTAATTAATGGATCAATTCACTATTCATTTGATTAATTATCATTAATTAAGGTAGGAGAGTAATCAATTTCGCACTATCCAATTCCAAGAAAAATAGAGGTAATCCCCTAAATATCTCTGAAAAGTTTAAAATTAATTGGATAATTAATCAGAGAGTTATTAGGCTAATTAAAATTTTAATTAACCTTAATTAAGTAAAAATTACTATTCAAAATTAATTAATATTAATTTTCTTGGATTCTCCTTTGAAATACCTTTAAAATGAGCCTTCATTTATATTTTTTAGAATTTTCTAAGATTAGCTATGAATTTAGAAAGATTTAGCCTTAAAAATGGATTAATTAACCTAATTAAAGCCCTAATCCCATCGGCGCCATGTGGTTGCTGACGCGGCGTGCTTTCCACATGGCGCGACGGGATAGGCTATTTAAGTTATCAAATCAGGATGCTGACTCGGATTGTGGCGGACGCGCTCTCACGTGGGTCGTTTGATCTAAAGATCGAATGGCTGCGATTAAATACACAGATTAATGGGATTAAATCGGTGGATCTAACGTTATCAGATAAGGATCGAACGGACGCGATTAAATACGCAGATTAATGGGATTAAATTGGCAGATCTAACGTGATCAGATCAGGACCGTCCATTATGATTACGCGGAGCGGATGACCAGTGATTTGTCTCCTTCGCAAATGGTGAAAGATAGATACCGTCCATCTTTCTCCATTCGATTCGAGTTCACCAGAGCTCAAATTTGGATCAAATTGATCACACACCATCATGAGAGGGAGACAAATACATCCAACGGTCAATATCAACCCACATGAAACTTTTCTTCACAAAGACCCATGAAAAATTCACCTAAATTACGGTTTTGAGGAATTACCTCAGCGGAGCTAATATCTGGCGGTGGAATCAATAGGGTAGCTTCGTTTGGTTGTTAAGAAGCTTGGACCTCAATTTGAAGTGAGCTGCTCGAATGACCAATCCACATATGTAGGATCGGCTTCGATTGATCTCGAACCTCCGATGGCTTGGAAGCTTTGGAAATGATTTGGTATTGCTCGACGAGTTGTGGTGATGGTGTGTGCAATGTTAATTCAGGTTTAGAGGAGGATTGAGCAAAGGGGATTTCGAATTGGCCTCCCCTATTTTGGCTGTGCACTAGAGAAAGAAATGTGATATCTGGAGGTTTTGGAACGCTCTGAGGAGGGTAGTAGGATTTCATTTCACTGGGGCGAAGGTGATCGAATGGTGCCAATCTCGCTTGAATTGAGTATACCCCTCAAGAAGGATGGACAGGATGGGCTTGCTCCTTTCATGGCAGAGGTCACACTCACGCCCACGCGGCTCCACGCTGAGTGGAGTGGAGGTAATGGGAGGTCGCCTCATGGCAATGGTTTCTTGGCTTGAATCCAAGGGGTGCTCAGTTTGCATGGGAGGTGAGTCAACTCACCTCCCATTGGTCCATGGCTGACCTAGCATGGGTTAGGTGAGCTACGTGGGTCAAGTGGAGCCTCACTTGAGTGTTTTAAGGGCTGCCATGGTGATGGGGAAGTTGACTCTACTTCTGAAACGGAGAATCCAATGGAAAGAGGGCCTAACCAAGGGTTATCCCTTTGGATGGGGTCAACTTTGCTTTTGGGCATATTTTTTGTTGAATTATAATCAATTTGGGCTGGATTTAGTCCGCCACCAAATCCCCATGGGTTGATTTTGGGAGTTTAGGCTTCATTTGGTCAAATGGGTTCAAGGATTGGGTTGACCAATTGGTCAAATTGTCAAATCAAGTTAAGTTCAAATGATCATTTTGAGTGATTTGGTTCAAGTGATTTTGATTAATTTAGCTTAGGTTTGATTTTGGCTCATTTGGATTAAAATAGGTCAAATGGGCTAGGTTGACTGATTTGATCAATTTGACCAAATTAGGTTGGGTTGGGTGTTGATTCATATTCAATTGGTTAATTGAAAATGATTGTAAGCTTTGGTTTAGTTTAATTTGGAGTTAATTTGGATTTTGGCCAATTTGACCTTTTAGGTCAATTTTAGTCAAGTTGACCAATTGATTAAAGTGCTCAATTATGGTCAAATTCAAAATGATTTGGAATGAACTTGAGCCATTACATAATCAATTTAAATCAAGATTTGACCCATTTTGACTTTTTTGACAATTGACAACTAGAAATGGTCAATTAGACTTGATTTGGCTAATTAAGATCATCATGTTCAATCATTGATTATGAATTGATTTGAATCACCAATTAATTTGGTGTATTGTGGGTTTAATTTGTATTTCATTTAGGCTAAAGGTTGACTTGGTCAAAAGACCAAGTTGATTTGATTTGACCCAATTCAAGGTGGTTGATGCTAGGATGATTGTTAAACATGATATGAGGCTTGGATGGGCTTGGTTTAATCCAACTTGGGTTGGATTAAAACTTGGCTCAAAAGAGTCTCTTAGATCACTTTGGATCAAGTGGACATAAATGGGTCAATTGGTTTGATTTTAGCTTGATTCAAGTTTAGTTGAACTCATATATGAGCCTAGGATTGAAATATAAATCCAACTACAATCAATTTGGAGTCTAATAGATTTTGGCTCATTGAAAATTTTTAAGTTAAAAGGAGTCAACACGGGCTTGACTTGAGTTGACTTGATTTTGATTTGATAATTTGATTTATGTTTATATTTGGATGAGTGATTGAAGGAAAGATTGACCTATGAAGAAATCCATAAATTTTGAATTGATTTGGGTATCATTTAACTAAGTTCAATTATTTGGCTAAATTGGCTAGTATTGAATATTTGATTTGATTTATATTTGATTTTGACTATTTGGATTTATATTTCATTTATATTTATGAATATAAATGAAGGTATACATGATTCATGAAAAAAATCACTTGAGTTTGGAATAATTTGGAAGCAAATTTGACCTAATTTAATGATGTATGTCAGAAGGGCTTAAGTATGAACTGATTTTGTTTGATTTATTTGTTATCATTGGAAGGTGGGTTTCATTTATATTTATGAATATAAATGAAGGAATAATTGATTCATAAATAAATCAATTGAGTTTAGGTTAATTTGGATTGAGATTTGATTAAGCTTATTGAAGTAGGTCCATATGGCTTAAAAAAAATCTTGGTTGGGTTTGATTTAGTTTGATTTGATTTGGCTCATTTGAATTTGAATTTCATTTATATTTATGAATATAAATGAAGGAATGATTAATTTATAAAAAAAATCAACCAAGTTTGATTTGGTTTAAATGAGGTTTTGGCTAAGCATATGAAGGTAGTTCATATGGCTTAGGAAAGAATTTTGGAATTTGAATTTGATTTTGGGTTCTAATCATTTGATTTGGAATTTGGGTTAGGATTTGATTTTAGATTGAATTTGATATTTGAGAAAATTGATTGAATTGGGGTTGGTTTGAATTTGATTAAGGCTAAGTCCATAAGATAAAATCAAAGAGCTTAGGAAGGGTTTTGAAATTTGAATTTGATCATGGGTTTCAATCATTTGATTTGCAATTGGTTTATGATTTAGATTTGAATTTGAGGTTTGGTTTGAGGAAGGAAGTATAGATTATGTTTTAATAGGATAGAGCCCAAATCCCCAAGACATAACCCATTCCTATGACAAATCTTCTAAGTCTATTAAGTTAAATGTTACCTAATCATGAATCTAAGACTAAGGAGCTCTTCTACAAAATCTTAGATATATGATGAGAAAGTTGAGAACTAATTCTAAAAGTAGATCAATGTCAAAAACAATTAACAAATCAACAATAATCAATAAATTAAATGTTAAATAGTTTAAGTTCAAATGCCAATTGGAGAGAATGTAGGTTTTTTGAATCGATTTGGATTTAATTTGAGGTAAAAATCAAGTAATTGGGTCAAATTTTCATAACAATAAGCCAATAATTTAGAAAAAGAAGATGATGCTCTATTGAATCTGCAATAAATTATATAAATTTAATACAGTTAATCAAATCATAAGCTAAAAGAATGGACAAATTTTAGAAAAAGAAGAAGATGTCTTTGTTACTGTAGAGAGAGTTGTTGATTATATCCATCAACGTGACACTTCCGCTTGGAACTCAAACTTCTCCGAACCGCTACGCAGAACAACAAAGATTGGAAATAAAATTTCCTCTTTCTGCGCTACCAAAAAATAGAGGACAATCCGATCTGATCTAGGACGTTGGAAGAAACTAGAACATGAAAAAAAAATGGCCGAATCTAAACCTCTATGTGACATCAGAGTCCATGGAAACTCCGCTAGGGACAGCTCTGAGCTTCTCCTCCGCCTTCTGCGGATTCTCAAGCTCATCTGCATCGCCACTGTCCTCTGCATTCGCTTGAAGCTTACGACCAGCCAGATCCAAACAAAAACAAGTGAAATCCAGTTCCAAACCGAAATTATCAGCGATCAACCAAAAAAATCCTGCAGAAAACAGAAGTGGCGACAGCAGAAGTTCATAAACGTAAACCCTCTCACTAAAACCTAAATCAAATCGCCATAACTTACCATGATTCGGAATGGTAGACAAGATGATCAGTAGAAGAAGAGCGGAAGGGATCGCCCATTTCCTCGTGGCGCTCAGCCGTGACAGAACAATCTAGAAACAAAACCCTGCAATTCCTGGAAGACGATCTTCTCGCTCGATTGAGATCTAAATAGGTCTTCAGGTCTTCGGAGAGGCGACTCGGCAGAAGACTTGGCTGCGAGGCTCGCCGTGAAAATTGGTCCGATATATCCTGCGTGGAACATCTGACGGTTCATATCGTTGTTTTCACACGTGGCATTCTTTCAGTGGAGTTGCCAACAGGGGTGACGAGAATAATGAAACTATCCAGAATATTGAATCCACTTGAAACTATTCGTCGTAAATAATACACTCTAATTATGGAGAACCAATAATAAACTTATAACTGTTAAGTGAGATTTATATTTTTATATTTTAAATTTTAATGTACCGACTTTGCCCAAAAATAAAAATTTAAAAATTTGTTATTTTTTTTTCACTATAATCATGAATCTCTATGTCAAATATGATTTATATGAAACTAAAATATTGAGAAATGAAATTCTAAGATTGTTCCGGATCAATTTTATTTTATATTTTTTAATTTTTATTTTAATATATATTTAATAGATATATATTTTATGAACTTTTATTTTTTATTTTAAAAAATTAATAATATTATTTTTAAAAATACTTAAAATAATTTTTAAAGTTTTAAATATTTAAAAATAATAATTACAATCAAATATATTTTACTTTAACACAACATAAATAAAATTAAATTAAAAATAAAAATAAAAGTGATCCCAAATAGCCATATTTCTGCTTATTACAATATAAAAAATTTTATTTGATTAGACATAAATATAAATATTGATATAATGCTTTAATAAAAAAAATTAAAATTAAACTTAAAATCATTTGAATTTAAATTTCAAAAACTTAAAATAGAATTAAATTTCACATAAAATAAAACTAATAACACCAGAAAAATTATTTAATAATAAATAAACTCAAATCAAGTATTTTAGTATTGCTAGAAATTTAGTGGTGTTAATTAAAGAAATAAATAACTTTGAAAATTTGTATGTTTATAATCAAAATTAGAATCTCCATGACAAATTTCAATAACCTCAAAATCATCCAATTTTTAAATTATTATGATATTTATATGTTGAATAATAGATTTATGATCAAACAAATTAATAGAACAGCCAATAACAAAAAAATTTAAAATATTTATTAAAATTATTACAATGTAGATCAATGGAATTAATAGAACATTCAATAATAAAATTTTCAAATAATAAATTATTAAAATTATTAAAATCAAGGGAATTAATAGAACATCATATCTTCACCATTTAAAGAAAACAGCAAGTATATGTATACCTACCTCACATATAAAATGTCTTTCTCCAAGACGGATGATAAATAGAAAAGTAAAAATTCATACAAAATATTTATGTATACCTACATCACATATGTTTCATTGTTTGAAAGAATTTTTTTATAAATATGATCAAATTATCAATGCATCTTATATCTTACTTTCTTATAGGATAACAACATAATCGCGATTATATTCATTTGTTAATTGCTAAGTTTTTTCAGGTAACCACCCTAACTAAATAATTGATAGAGAGGAAAGTCATATTTATCTCCGTAGAGACTTCAGAAGATAGGTAATTATGTCAATTATATTGAGTTATATTTAAAGTGTATTTCTCATGAACTTTGTTAGTATATATATATACAAATTATTAAATCATTTGTGGATTGTAGTGGCTCTTGTATGATTGAAAATTTTATTAAAAATTTGAAGTGTTATGTAGTTTTTTTATCCGTCCAAATGATGCATTCCTTCTGATCAGTAGGATTGACAACAACCCTCTACTTTTCACATCCGGACTTGGTACCCGCAATGTTAGGAATATAGGTACTCTTAAGTTTATAAATTGGCAATTTGATTTTGGATATAAGTTGATAGGTTATTATCTGTATTAATATTTTAAATTGTTTTTTGGAATAATTATGGTTCATTTACATCGAGGCCACATGCATAGCTTATCAAAACCCCAAGGCAGAGCAGCAAATGAACCAAGCGTTCAACAAGTTACTCATGACTCGACTCAATTACAGTTCATTCATGTTCGTTAAATTGCTTGAATATTTTTGTAAATACTCAATTGCTAAATAAACAAGTTTGAATAACTAGTCGTTCAGTTCATTTACGTTCATGAATAGTATCATTTAAAGCTCATTAAGGAACTCCATTAAGACTAATCCATAAATATTATCATTTATATTTTTCAACACTTTGCTTGTGAACAAACTCGATTAAGGCTCGATTGAAGCTTGCTTATTTCATTAAATGAGTTGCTTGTTAACAGGCTCAATAAGCCCAATCTGAACCGAGTTCGCGAACAAACTCAAGCTAAGCTCGAACAAGGTTTTTTTAAACGAGCTCGAGCTTGAACGTCATCCGAAAAACTTGAATCGAGCTCCAGCCGAGCTCGAGCTCAGTAATGATAAATGAACTTGAACTCGAACAAGCACATACTCGGCTCAGCTCTGTTAGTTTGCAATCCTACACCAAGGCAGAGCCACCGGCATTTCAAGGTGAGCACTTGCAGTAGGACTGTAGGAGTTAAATCTCCATCATATCCCATAGATTAGAAAGCTAAACGAGAGAAAATATATAAAAATTTCATAAATCTGGCTAGATGTTGATCTTCGTCAATCAATCAGGCAAAAAATAAAATCAAACTACAAACAATGATCAAAAATAAAAATCTAAACCTAAATCTTAAAATTAAATTACAAACACTACTAATTGAATACAAATCAGCAAGTCTTTCAATACCAACCAGCCAGGAGAACATAAAGAACAAACAACAGCAGGACATTAGATCTCCAACATATATCGTAGATCATAAGGAAAAAACTAATCTCTGAAACATATCATAGATCTGAACAATATATTAGGATCAGAACATAGCAATAAACCATCCAGAACAAAATTCAATCTTGAGAAAATTCATAACAAAATACTTAAAACTAAAACTAAAAGAAAATAATTAAGAGAAAAATACCTTGAACAGAAGAGATTTCAACTTAGCAGATTTTGAGATGGTTTTGTAACTGGCAAGAGAGAGACCAATTTATATATTGAAATACCTGACCACCGACGCCAAATAGGCAAATACAACCAAGAAAAGCTTGACACGTGTCCATTAGCTAGATTTTTTTTTTCCCAGCCGGCCAGGCTGTAACACCGCGATGTAACGTATTACCGATTAGATTAGTGTCAAGGTTGGTTGTCGTTACGTGACGTCGTCAGTACAAACTGGTTCCGTCAAGCTATTTCATATAATTCATTTAATTTGTTGTTATCAAAATTTTCACTTATTTTTGAAAAATGAAGAAATATAGAGATGAGCAAATACCCCTCGATAAATATGGCATGTGACTAAAATAGATCATATTTATTGTCTTCAAAATCTCCATTTGCTGAAGGCTTCCCATTGTTGATCTATCTGAATATTTTTTAAATATTGATGTGAAGAATGAGTTATACTTCTAACTTTGTGTTCATTCAACATTTTCACTAATCATTGATTGATAATTCGATCTATATTAATGGCTCATCTTATCTTGAATAAACTTAAAGCTTGATAATTGCTTCCAAGTGAAAGATGAAATAACTCATAAGCTGATGTAGTGATTGAATCTTCTCACTTAACCATTATAACTTATTGAACTAGTAGAAGTCATCAATATGAAGCATTAAGTTTGAAGGATTTGTTGTCGATTTCCTTTTAGTGTTGCTGAAACTTGAAATTTCTTCTACTCTAACCCAATGCTTTAACGATTCTGATCAAAGAATTGACATGATTTATCTCAATCAACTTGTTAGATGAAATGAGAATGTACGATCTTATGCTTTATACTTAGTGACATTGAAAACCTCATTTTATTGGTTTAAATTTTGAATTTTCTTTTTATCCAAGCTTGGAGCTTTGACTAGCTTGGCAGAAGATTTATCCCGAATTCAGACAAAAAAAATGAAAGCTTGGATGATCAAAATAATTCAATCCAAAAATGCGTCAAGAATATATATATATATATATATATATATATATCAGCCAGCTACTCCATGAATTTTATGAATACTAGATCTACTACTATTGCATGTAAATCTAATAAGAAAAAGATCTTAACCCATTGATTCATAAAACGAATAAAAAAAAAGAAACAAAAATCGATGCTCGGGAAACATAATAGAGAGATCTGAAAAAAGAAGAATTGATGGAAGAAGCAACTAACCAAGAGAAGGCCGCCCATTGACGGCTCCACTCACCTCTACATTCTAGAAAGTCTTCTCTCTATCTCGTGGAGAATCAATATTTACAGTGGCATCATCATCATCATTTCAATATTTTCAGAAAATATTGTATATATAATAATTATCATCATCAAAATATATCTCATCATATTCAAATCTTCTTCAACTATTACAGTTTTATTCCTACAACATATAGTACTTAATAATATATTTAATAAAGTAATAAAATAGCAACATGAAGACAAAGGTATTAATCTGACTCATACTTCTTGGAGACATGTCACTATCAAGAGATTCTAGTTCGTGTTGCTTGAAGAAGAAAAGTAATGTTGGTTTGCAAATAATGAGGTAAATAAATAAATTGGCATAATAATTTATAAAATAAATTAACATTATAATTAATTAGTTATAATTATTATTTATAAAAATAAAATGAGGCACTACCTCAAAATGCCTTGAGGTGTATGCCTCACTTGAAAAAGGCATAAACCTCAATAGATTAAGTGATGCCTGGGCACTTCACTTGCACTTTTACTTATGCCTCAAACATGTTTTTAAACAATGTTAAGGAATAGAGTTAGCAATACAAGAAGAAATACATTGCTAAAATTATAAAAATAAAGTGTGCCAACAAGCTTTCTGCATTTAATTTAGTGGTGAGCAAGTGGCTGATAGATGTCCACTAAGCAAGAACTTTAAGCAAGTTCCACGGTAAGTGCATGCACCATCGAGAAGTTCTCTCAAAGAGAACCCGCAATCTATATACAAGTACTTTTGAATGAGTAACTGAGTTCTATGAGCGAATATGTTTGTCAAATATGTAACTTCATATGTCACTTGAGTAAATTTAATAGTTAATTATTCAGGATGGAGTAGGATACTAGTCTAGGCCAACTTAGATCTATTGACGAGTTCAAACTTTATATATAACAAGTTGTAGGTGATCCGAGTTGATTCATATTTAGTAACATTCTCAACACAATTAAAGATCTCATCTCATGATGTCCTGACAAACTTAATCATCATGAACATAACTGTAAACTACAAGAATCAAGAAAAATTATGCATGAAAAAAATTCAAGCTCACTCAGCACTCCTAAATTCTAAACTGGATTCAACGCAGTATTAAAACACACCAGCACAACCAAAGGTCTACATAAGTAGGTGTTCAGCTTCATTCTCTCAATCAAATCGCATAAGTGAAACATATATAGTTTGCTCCAGTAATCATTAAGGAATGCCACCACAAATACACAATACAATAACTGATAATAAACTAATTTTGGATGAATTTGAACTCTGTCTCCCCAATAGTAAACAAGTACAAATACCAACAATCACTCAACTGGTTGTTCTGACCATCAACAAATTAAGCTACGCATCACATTCACAATATCTCCAAACAAATGAAATCATAAAGTGGTAAAGATGCTCACAATAAAGAGATCCGAAGGCCACCCTCCTTAATTCGAAACCCAGACTTCCAACCCCGACAACCATAAACCAAGCAGAAACAGTTGATAGAGAGCTCAAACAGAAGATCCTGGAGCGAAGAGTTATTGTGGGCTCCGAAAATTTGCTATCGATCTCTCGACAAATGAAGAGAGTATGATTGATTGAATGTCGGTATAACTTTCAGAAGGCAGATGGAATAGTAGATAAGACCTCAGAGATTCGCCTCATTTGATGAGGACTTTAGATCTGGTTCGGTTTCCATAGCAAAACTCCATAATTAATTTACCCTCAATCTTAAGAGAATTTTCGATTAAGGCTAGTCGTTAGATCACTAAATGCATAGCGTATAGTAGCTGCATGTGGAGTTTTTAGAATTTATATTTAGGATTTATGAAATTCATCATCATTAGTTTAAAGCGGAAGGTTGAGGGAATGATAACGCGTGCGTCTAGATCTCATGGTTATCATCCGGGTTTGTGTGTGTAGTCTACTTAGTTAGAGGAGGACGGCGAAAAAGGATCTTTATTAACATGGGTTCGTCGTCAAGAAATCCTTAGGCGCAGGGTGGTGTTTGTCAGGAGATAGGCTTAAGTCTACCATGACAAGGTTTTCTATCAAGTGTATCTTATGATTCACAACTCAAAGTAGAGTCGTTGAGCATCATTTCTGATCTTGTCGATGTAATATAATGGTTATTTCACACCGATTAAAGATTTTTGGTATATCGTCATCGGTAGAAATATCGGCCAAGTGATCGGAGCCGCGTCCTTCTTGGCGTAGATTGATTGAGTGAATATAGTAAAACACGATTTGACGTTTACTCCTTTGAGAGCTAGAGCTTTCTTAATTTATCACCTTGAACAAACAGTTGCGGGAGGTGGATAGATTGAATTTTACTTCAAGCTTTTAATGATAAAATTTCATTTAAGCAGTATTTAGATTGATACTTGATTTAAGTTAGCTTGATTTAAAATTAAAATCACATTTTGATGGAAGTATCCTCCTGAAATCACCATTCAACAGTAGCGGGATTTATGAGTTTACTTGATCGACATTTATTAGTTTAATAATAGAGAATCGATCTTGTCGCACGTAATTAACTTCGATATTTGATATATAATTCTTATAATGATTAAATTTTTAAGTTTTGTTAACCGGTCACGAGACTAAAGCAGGGAACCCGCGCGTCGTCACTTGAATCTAAACATTCGTAGTGGCACATGCGGGTGTTTAGTAATTCAGATAATTTTATGTTTAAATTATGTGATTAATTTTATATTTTTATTTAATTCCAATTTAACCTGCACAACCATTTCAGACATTAAAATTTACACTTTAAATCTCTATGTCCTAGCACAGGCAGGTGTATTTAAGAATGCTTGCATAGTTTTAAAGCATTGAATTTGAATTTTAGTCATACTTTATAATATGTGCAAGAATTCAATTGAAGCCTTAATTAACGTCTACTGTTCGCTTGTACGATGTGTTGTGAATCTGGTGGCATATTTATTTAAAATTTTCAAATGGTGCCTTTTGCCCGCCTATATTTGAATATTGCGAGTTCGGTGGCATTTTGTAGAGCAAAATTAGGTTTGTATCTGCAATTGAAAATGTTGCATCTTTGCTTGACTTATTAACGAACATATAACCCTCCATTAGTCATCACATTCAATTTTTGTTCTCCCCAAGCAAACTGTTATATCTTCTTTAAGCAAGCTTATCCAAATTGAGGCACTTCTCAATTATGAGTTAATTATTCACTAAGAAGCCTTTGACCGTACTTGCTAATAAGTTATTTAGTTTCAGTGAGAATTTCTTATGAAGATTATCTGATTTTCGCTTTAGCTTGAAAGTAGCACTCAACAAATCTCTTATGCTTCAAAACTTAGTAAGATCTAAATGATCCTTTTAAAGGCTACATTCATGAATGGTCATGAGTTGCCTAACTGAATTTGTGCTTATGTGAAAGCTATTAAATCACTTGTGCACCTTTATTCTCAATTTGAAATTGGGCATTTGCATTTACCACCATTTATTGGTCATTTGATATTCAATTGAAATCCTTACTTCATTTGATACTAAATATGATTTGTTCACATAAAAAGACTTCAGATCTACTATGAATTTATCCTCAACTCCAAATCAAATTTCATATTTATTTAATAACTGGACTTCAAATTTATCTTAAGTCTCTTGTGAGTTTCGGTTCATGTATATCAAAGAAATTCAAGTTTATTTCAAGTTTTATAAGTTCACTTGAGTTTGATCCCTATTTTCTTATTTGAAATATGATTTTTAATTTTATTTGTACTCAAGTCTCTTTCAAATTCATTTGAAGTTTATTTATATTTAATTTCCAATTTATTTATTTAGGACTTTATATTTTATATTTAGCATAATGTTAAATCTTTTTTTTTATGTCAAATCCTAAAAATTTGATGAAATTTTGGCAAAGATTCATTAAATTCTGTATCATGAGAATTATTTTGCATACATAATCTGGTCTATTAAGCATTAAGCATTGTCTTGTCTTGCCACAAGTCTTCATCAAGCACATTAGCGTTAGTGAGATCTTTGATCATATAACAAACATATATAATTTTCACATATTTAAGTATATTCTTTGTTCTACGTCTGTATTTTGATGAAATTTAGAACATTTCGGTAGGAGCAACATTTAACAATTTCTAAGTATTGTATTTTTTATGAACTTTTATTTTTTATTTTAAAATATAAATATTATTATTTTTAAAATATTTAAAATAATTTTAGATGTTTCAATTTCAAAACTTAAAATAGAATTAAACTCCATAATACAAAACTAATAACACCGAAGACCTATTTAATAATAAATAAACTCAAATCAAGCATTTTAGTATTGTTAGAAATTTAGTGGTGTTAATTAAAGAAATAAATGACTTTCATATTTTGTATGCTTATAATCAAAATTAGAATCTCAATAACAAATTTCAGTGAACTCAAAATCATCTAATTTTTAAATTATTATGATATTTATATGTTGAATGACAGATTTATGATCAAAAAAATTAATAGAATATCAAATAATTAAATATTTAAAAATATTTTTTAAAATTATTAAAATATAGATCAAGGGAATTAATTGAACATTTAATAATAAAATTTTCAAATAATAAATTATTAAAATTATTAAAATCAAGGGAATTAATAGAACATCATGTCTTCTCCATTTAAGGAGAAGAGTGAGCTTATATACTCACATAATGAATTATTAATACAAAGGAAAGGCTTATAACTTATGATATAAAAATTTTAAGGTCTTTAAGAAATCTTCTTTAGTGTGATATATCTTCATATAAAGTTAAGATATTAAAGTCTTGGTTTATTGTCATAAATAATCTAGCACTCAATAGTTTGACACCATTTAAAAATATTCTTAATATTCTACAAATATTTTTAAAATGGCTAACAATCAATTTCTCAAGTAAGACTTAATCAAGTTGTTGAAAGTCACTCAAAAATGACTTCAAATGATCAATTACATAGGATGGAGAAGCATCAAATTCAAAATTATTCTCCTTAGAAGTCTAGATAATAAAGTGCTATCATAACATGGTGGAGTCATCCCATCATGAAATTATTATTAAAAATAAGCTAAATAATTTGATGAAACCTAAATAATGCACACCCCCACCCTCCCTTTACCACCATATTTATTCTCCTTTTTTTTTAATCTCTAGACATAGCTTGTTCAAGCTATCATTCCATTGTTGACTGATTCTTAATATTATGACAACTTTAGTAGACTTAAATCAAACAACACTTATTAATGTTATTCTTGATGTCATAAGAAATGAGTTTTAATGCCTTATTTAGGATAAACTTCTTTTGAGAGGTAAGGACCAATTTACTACTCTCTATAGGTTTGAGACTTCACTTTTGACCAATAATACTTTCTATAATTCTTTTTTATTGGAGTTCAAGTTATCTTCTATAGAACTATATGATAATATGATTATCTTATGACCATATCAATTACTATAAAAAAATAATATATATTTAATAAGCATTTGATTTAACATGAAAATTTGAATCATTATTTACCTAAATATTTTATAGATAAATCACCTAAAATTAAAAGGAGATCATTTGACCTTGATAGTTAAAAAAAATTATATAAGTTATTGACATTGTTATAAAATTAATATTATAATATGTCTCACCATATACAAAAAGATGGGCCTAAAATAATTAATTTGCCTATCCATATCAATGATTTTAAAAGAATACATTATTTGTATCGAAATTCTCTAATTATACCATCTAAAATTAGGACATCAACTTTTAACACTACAAAGATCTTAGTTGGTAAAGATTATTTAGTAAATATTCTCATTAATTACCTTAATAAATTTCAAATTAATTTACACATAACTTAACTTTATCTTCATGATATTTATGTATTTGGAGGGCATACTTCAAAGCTTTTAGCATAATCACTATTTCAATCACTTTGGGTGAACTATTTTTATAATTAACCTTACTAATCTATTATATGACAATAGATATTAGCTCAATCTAAGATGTAATATTTAAGCAATTTCCTCTAGCTAAATTTTATGGTTATTATATCTCTCACATATAAAAAGAGTTTTCTATATCTAGAGACATTAAAGAAATAAATGAAATCAAGTATCGCTCATATTAATATTATTATCTATAAGTGATCTAATTAAAAGATCCTACCATTGAAACAACTCAAAAAAATTTAGGCGAAGAAAATTTCTCGGCGACCCCAAACCGTCAAAAAAAGCCATCATGAACTATTAGTTTTTTAAAATAGAGACACCTTCGACCATTTTTTAAAATAAAAATATGTTAAAAACTATTTCTAAAACTAAGGCACAGTATTGACTTTTTAGAACAAAATAGAAAATAACAAATCTTTTAAAATAATGACACACCTTTAGCTGCTAAATCGGTTATTTGTTTTTCTAAATCTGTGGATATTTTAACTAGAGACGATTTCAGCAACTGTCTAGGGTTTCTTCACAAACCTCTCCCTTGGGACTACCTGGGTTTAACCATTTCTCATTCTAGATGTAAGTCTTACGACTGCTCTAAGATAATGGATAAACTTCATCAACTGTTCAATGGATGGAAAGCAGAATCCTCTTTCTTTTTGACTTCAACTTGTTAGATACACATGTTGGAGTTATTTTCATTATTGGTTCCGCTCCATCACTTTGCCTAAAGCATTAGAAAGAAAATATCTAGCTTGGTAAATGCTTTTCTACAAAAGAATGACAAGGAGAGCAAAATGATCACGATCTCTTGGTCCAAAATTGTTAAACCCTTTCTTTTGGGAGGTGGGTATCCCTAATCTGGATTCTCTTAATGTCATGTACAAATCAAAGATGATTTGGAGGATTTATAACTCTGATTATTATCTTTCCTCTTGATTTCTAAGAAAGAAATTCTCCTTTTGGAATAAGACCACCAACTTAGCCTCTCCTCTTTGCAAAGAATTAAAAACTGCAGTTTGGAAAATCAAAAGTT
Organism: Cymbidium sinense; assembly: GCA_021442155.1. Taxonomy (NCBI): domain Eukaryota; kingdom Viridiplantae; phylum Streptophyta; class Magnoliopsida; order Asparagales; family Orchidaceae; genus Cymbidium; species Cymbidium sinense. The sequence goes on along the minus strand of CM038229.1, from coordinate 57,617,490 downwards.
GTCTTTCTTTCCGGGTGTTTAGCTATAGTAGACTCTCCTTTTTCTTTGACCCGTGGTTGGATGATTCTTCTCTTTTTGAAACATATGGCAATGCTATTTTCTCTTAGTTTGATTGTTCCTTGCATACCATGGTGCAGTTATTTGCAATAATACTTGGAGATTACCTTACAACTCGACAACCCCAACTAGTTGTATTACCTTGATTGACAAAATTCCTATTATTGACAAGCCTATCGATTGCTTTTGGTTGGCTAAAGACTATTTTAGCCACAAAGCTACTCACTTATTTCTTTTAGAGACCTCCTTAATGGATTGGGTAAAGTTTGTTTGGTTTAAAGGGTTCTCTATTAAATATGCTACCTTGGCTTAGAGGATTATTATGGGAGGTTCGAAAACAAAAGATACTTTGATACATAGAAGTATAATTGTTGACCCGTTGTGTGTTCTATGCCAAAGAGATAATGAAAAGCACTCTCATCTCTTTTTTAAATGCCCATACTCCATGGAAGTTCTTAAAGATAGCATCTCTTTCATATGGGATGCACCTTAGTGCAGTTACTTTCTTATGCTAATTAGCTTAATTGCAAGGTAACGAAATGATTTTTTATATTAAAATTATGGGAGAGAGTAATTGAGCATAGGTTACGATGTGATACAGAAGTTTCTCACAATCAGTTTGCTTTCATACCAGGTAGATCTACTATGGATGCTATACATTTGTTAAGGGGTTTGATGGAGAAGCATAGAGAAAGTAAGGAGGATCTACATATGATATTTATTGATTTAGAGAAAGCTTATGATAATGTTTCAAGAGATGTTCTTTGGAGAGTTCTAGAACAGAAAGGAGTTAATATCGGTTATAGTCAAGTCATTAAGGATATGTATACTAGAGCTGTTACTTGTGTCTACAAGGAGGATTGACAAAATATTTTCTTATTTCAGTTGGATTACATCAAGGATCCACTTTAAGCCCTTATCTTTTTACTTTAGTTATGGATGTTTTTACTAGGCATTTACAAGATGTACCATGGTGTATGCTTTTTGTTGATGACATTCTTCTTGTTGATAAGACTAGAGGAGTCCAACGAAACTTGAATTATGGAGGTCAACTCTACAGTCTAAAGGTTTTTTAGTTTAAGTAGACCTAAGCTGAATATATGTAGTGTAATTTTAGTTGTAAAGTTATAGTGGTAGTGTTGTGACATTAGGTAACAAGTCATTAATAAGAGTGAGCGTTTGGATATTTAGGCTCTATTGTTCAAAATGATAGTGAAATAGATGGGATGTTATTAGTAGGATCCAAGTTGGATGGTTGAAGTGGAGGAATACGGCTTTATTATGTGATAGAAAAGTTCCACTTAAACTTAAGGAAAATTTTATAAGATGGTGGTAAGCAGACTTATGACTTATGTGCGAGAATGTTGGCCAATAAAAGAGAAGCATAAGACTAAGTTAAGTGTTCTGAGAGATGAGGATGCTTAGGTGGATGAGTGGCTTTACTCTTAGAGATAGAATCAGAATGAGTATATTAAGTTGGAGTAGCTCGGTGGTAGATAAGATTAGGGAGAGTCGCCTTAGATGGTTTGGCCACATAAAGTCGGTCAGATGACGATTAGGAGAGTAGATGCATTAGATTTTCCTCATGTTAAGAAAAAGAGGTAGACCTAAAAGACTTGGTTAAGATGTATAAAAATGATCTTAGTATACTTGATTTAAATGAGAATTTGACACATAATAGGACCTGATGGACGAAGGATTCATGCCACCTAGTGGGATTAAGGCTTGTTGTTGTTGTTGTTGTTGTTGTCCCCATTATAGCTCATTACCATTGGTTGGAGAAAAATCAACGTATTTTCATTCTAAGGCTTCTCCAACTTACATTACCATTTCCAAAATCTACTTTGCTATTAGGAAAAACTACAAATGGAAGCTACTGTGGGATGTCTGGTTTTGATTCAAACCTTATATTTTTCTTAATGACAATATTTACCTGAATTTTTCTTGCTTGACCGGTCTCTAACTATTTCTTACGGCTGGTCTCTGCTGCCTTTCTCTGCTGAAATTACTATTGCTTTTGGATACATTCAAGATATGACTTTTCTCACTATATTTTTTGAAATGTTATACCACTTTTGGGACTCAACTAGCAGCCAGAATCCCAGAGCATGATACTTACTCTATTCAATCAAGCAGTACCTTTTTATGAAGCATCTTTCATTCTGGGGCAGATCTATGCTTGACAAAGACGATGGCTTCCCTGGACGGACTCTATCCAAATTAACGGTTCACTAGTTTTGCGAGCTTCGACTCCATTGGTTCTTTTATTTTTCAGAATCTCATTTTTCCTCCTTTTTCCGATATGTGCTATAATTATTGCAGGTTTACTTCTCTTTCTTTAGTTTTACTTTGATATCATTTTATAGTTCACGTTTACTATTTTGTAACTATTTTCATTAATGGAATAAATCCTGGATGAGGCCCTCAATTCTCCCAAAAAAATAGAATATTTATTAAATGAAATCTTATTAATTAAGAAGTAACTATAATAATTATTAGCTATATATTATTTAAGAATTTTATAATAAAACTATTTATTAAATCTGTAATACAATATTAAAAATTAATTGAAAAACAAAATCTTATGAAATCACTGACAAAGGCGATGTAGTTTATTAAAAAATTTTATTTTCGTGTAATTTTCATTAATTATAATTTTAATTGCATAGATAGATGATAGTGAGCAAGGGCCAAAGTTGTCTCTCTTGATATCTAGATGACATGCTTGGTATTGATGAAGGAGAAAAGGAAACCTAGGAAAAATGAAAATAAAAAGTAATACAAGCTTTGATTGAATTTGGTGCAATTAAAATGAAGAAGATAATCAAATTTTTGATAGAATGTTGTGAGAAACCAGAAGATGTATGAGAACTGATAGAAGAAAAAAAAAGAACAAAATTATGACGCACAAAACGTTTATCGAAATAAATAAAGTTAGCTATATTTGTTGAATGTTGTGGCATAAAACGTTGGATAAAGAGAGATATCTATTCACGTTTAGAGATTAGAAGATATTTGACTATAACAATTCCGATTCCTTTTAATGAATTTTGTTAATATTGAGGATGAAATCACAACAAATCTATTACTTATAATAAAAGGTACTTCAATTTTGTGCAAAGGAAGTTTTATTCCTGAAACGTGGAGCAATTTCATGCGTGAGCGACAACTTGGGTTATGGGTGATGCGCATCGACACATTTCACCTAAGATTACTACAAACATACATAGACAAGCACAACCTAACTTATGCCAATATTCTACAGCAATATAGGGGTTTTAATTGAGAAGACGAGCAGGAGAGAGGTGTAGTTATACCTGCATGGGGCTGAAGAAGATTTGCAACATAGTCGATCTGGCTGCAAGGTAATCCACTGTTCTCTCATCAAGGCTCCGGTAAAACCCCTTTGTTTAAGAGGTGATTAGGTTTAGGTGGAGAAATCGAGGAAGAAGGCTTGCGGGTTGGAGATGTTTGGGAATGTCGGGTATGTGATGGTATTCTTGTGCTTAAAGGTTCATTTAGCTTGATATTAAAAGCTATTAGTTCCAAGTAGATATAGGAGTTAGTACTTGGTGCCTCTCTATCATCGTTTTTTATCTTGGATTCTTCTTTCCTCCTTTTGTTTATTGTGATTTGACCCCGCAAAGGCATCTTCTTCCTCCCTATCATTGTCTGCTTTTGGCTCTAGTCTAATGGTAGAAGTCTATGCTTGCATGAATCATATGTTTTTGTCCCACTGACAAAGATGTACAAACTACTCTGCATTTTCGTGTTATTGCACCAAGGCTACTTAAGGAGGGGGAAGCTCGTTGGGACCATCTAGTTTGTTTGGTTTCCTCCATGTTGTAGTAGCTTATTACAACAAGCATGTGTCTATGATTTTAGGTTAAGTGTCTTTTTGCTAATGGGTTCGCTACACACAATTGGTTCTATTCAGACTTTTTTTGGTTGCAGGATGAGGACCTATTCTTACTTTGTATCCCTTCATTTCCAACACAATTGTTGTTGAAGTATTATTGCCTATCAAATATTAACCTTTAGCTAAAGTTTAACATGATCTTATGGTGACTTGCTCTCTTAAAATGAGCATTGCTCATCAATTAAGGTTAGTATGGGCAGGAGATTCATAGTGATATGAGAACTCATTATAATAAATTGATAGTCATGTTGCAATATGAGGCTTGTTGCATGCTAGAGAGAGATGTTTATATGGAGTTTTACTAAGGAAGGAGATAGATATTGTGGAGAAATCAGTTAGGCATAAATCCTTCCTTATGGAGGCTTGTCAATAGATTGTTGTACGTTCATTTCTGATGGGTATGTACAAGAGCACACATAATTACTTCTATTTATAATATAATTATGTGCACAAGAAGGTAGCTCTCTGATTTGAGGAGCCATTTCTGCTCTTTGATCGGGGGTAATGTAATTGTTGACTTACTACTATATATAGATCATCCTCTCCTTATTTTAAGGTAACATTATTATGTGCCATTTAAGTTTAATTATGAGCAATAAATTTTTTTACTTGTTTTCATTATTTTTTCATCCTTTTAACGCTTCAATGAGGTAGGGGTTGTTTGACCTCTTGCTTGACTTAACTAAGCCTTCTTCATTCATTGTACGTTATTATACACACAATAAGGTTTTACTTCTCTTTATCGTTGTGTATAAAATCGATATGCATAGCATATAAATTTCTTTCAAATTTGTTTATATTAATTTTCTTCGAATATAAAATATTTTCTACATAACATTAGTATTTCTTCTTCAAGAATTTCAATTATAGAATAGAATAGTCTGATAATTTTTTATTACTATAGAAATATAATTTCGTGAACATCATATTTCACTCAAACATAAAAGTAAAGATATTGAACTCATACACAACTCAACAAACAAAAGAACATAAAAAATGTGCATTTTATCATCCAAGGCCATTATTAATAAGAGTACATTTTTCTTGTTCAAGCAATTCCCAATTCTTTGAAATACTACTAAACTAAATTTATATTTTATTATTTCTAACTTCACTATTCCAAAATAAATACATAAAAGGAATTAGTGATTATTTATCTTACATCTAAAATAAAATAACACTTCATAATTTATCTTTTAATTATACATTAATCTTATTCATTCATATTGTTAACATCTACTCCAATTTTTAAACATAATAAAATACAACCTTTCTCATATCATGTATATAATGGCATATATAATAAGAAAATAGAAAATAATAATAATACATTAATCTGAAGAGAAAAGAGATTCAACCATGACTCATTTGTTTCTACATATTTGCTTTATTCCGAAACGCTACCAAGATGACTTATTTATAACATACAAAGAGATAATAATAGACCTATCAAAAGCCTAATGGAAACATAATACTTAATTTTATAAAATTAATGAGATATACTCTACAATTTAATATACTTCAATGATCAATTTGATTCTAAATTATAAGTCAATGACCAAGCTTGCAAAACCACCTAAATTTGGCATACTTTAATACTAAAATAAGGACTTTGAGATGTTGTTGTCAATTTTTTAACCGACATAATTTTTGAATAAATCTTCTAGTCCATTAATGGTAATACATAATTTATATATGAGTAATCATAAGCATTCAAAATCATTAAATTTCGTAACATTAGAAAAAATATTTGATTTAGTAAATCAATTGGAGGATACAAATATTAAATAAATTAAATCATTAAATGTTATCCATTTAAACATATTACATGTTGTCCAACACATTTGATGTTTTCCAAATAAATATAGAATACGCATCTATACCTTAATCCTTTTCTAAGTGCACAAGAGTGGTATTTGCTATATCAAGATGTTCTTAATTCTTTGAATATCTATTAATCTATGGCCATACTTTTTCTTTTAATTTTTTACCATATTTCTCTACCCCAAATAAATATGTGATTAATAAACAATTATTTCTAAAAAAAATGATCTATTCTTAATTTGCCTATAAAATTCATAATTCAAATAGCTATTTGTTGGATATTCACCTAATTTTATTTTCTCCATTTATTTCTCATTACAAGATTTCTATATTATAGGCACAAAATCTTAGTCTTATGTGAGCTAATAATATCTCCATGATTCTTCCAACTATTCTTACCATGTTATCAATGTATCCATAATTTTCTTTGCAATTCTTAGCAAAGTATCTTAGTGTAATAATTTATTTTTATGCTATAACTTATATGTTAGGAATAGTTAAATGATGTTAATATTTAGCTTCTTTATTTGTTATATCCCTAATACTTTTTTAAATATATAGCACTAATAATCTATGAGAAAATCATTAAAAAAAACTCACCATTTTATGCAATATGCTACATCAATATGATCACCAACACTAGCATTCAATTTTCCACATAGAGCTACTATCCAAATGTCCGCCAGATATTAGTTTTTTTTAATTTTCATTATATATCATGTTTAAATTGTTTATATTTTTTTTCAAACCAAATGCAACTAGGACTAATTGCTAGCGGAAGTCTCATGAGCAGAGATCTTGCAATAGGATGATGTTGATCATAAAAAAATCACCATATGCTATAGCTTATATGAAGATAAGGCTCATTTTAAAACAATTTCACAACTTACTATACAATTAGCATTTTAATTAATTTTATTAATCTTGGAAAAATATTTCAAGTTTGATGGTCAACCTAAAATAAAACATCAACATTTCATGGACTTAGGACATTAAAGCTATATATATAGCTTTAATGTATTAGATCAACATCCTCTTCCTATTTTCTCTAACAAATATATACAACTCATAAGTACTTAGATCCCAACCATGTAGCCAACCACCAAAGAATCTCCAAGGATCCCTTGGGCAACTCTATCAGTATTGCAATGCTATCATTGTCACTACTTTGCTTCTTATGGACTAATTGCAAAAAATGTTACTATACAATTAGTTGTTGATTCATATTGTTATGTTATTATTCATGCTCATACATATTATGAGCAAACATGGCGACAACAAAATAGCTAGATAAGCAAACATGGTGATGACTAAAAAGTATAAAAAAGGCACTACAATAAAGTCTTTTAGGTGCTCATCCTCTTACGCGAGATTTTATCTACCAGAAGGTCAATCGTACTTCAATATGATTTTTACCATGAATAATGAAGTACTATAATTTGTTACTTTATTAAAACATTGAGGATAAAAATTCATGGAGGATATAGAAACATGAACAAATCATTAGTTCTTTTGAACCTTAAAAATTCAATAATTATCTTTAAAAAAAAACTCGTAAAAGGAACCCCAAAAAGGAAGTTCTAATAAGTAACTAAGATAGTAAAATCAAATCCAGAATTAAAACAAATTTAAACATAAAAAAGGCCTAATAACACAAGTTCTGATTTGCCAAGCAGAAATCAACAGATAATAGAATGAGGAGAAAGAAAGGACAAAGAAGGGAAAACTAGAGACAATTCAAAGACCAGCTCACTATTAGTACGAGAAAAGGCCTTAGCATGGATGCTCCAAATTTCTCCCTTCACTATTCCTCCGATTAGGTAGTAGATATGAGACAGAGGAATCGCCGCAAATCTGTCGAGAAAAAAATATTCGTAGTGAGTGAAAATTTTAACAGACCCAAAAGCATCAAAAATGTGGAAATATGATAGAAGGCCAACACTACTGTATATTTGTATCTTGTATGAATGAGAAAGAATACAAATAAATTCTATGTAATAATTTGAATCGTGATGCTAATTTAAATATATCTGTTAGCTTAATTTGTAGAGGGGTTTATAGATTTTTTTTTTTTTCAGAATAGATTCAAGTTTGAAGTATATAGAACCAATAATTTTAATTTAGTTGTCAACTCAACTTCTAAACAAAATATAATTATCAAGTTGTTACATTTATATTAAAGAAATGAAAAATTGAGTATTTTTAGTGTAATTTTTTTTTGGCAAATAAACCCACAAACACACTTAAATCAACTTTAAAAAGACTAATCTTTAAAAAGACTAATTTGATTGTAAAATGAAATTAAATGGTTTCCAAATAATACAAATTTATAATAAGTATGTGTTTCTTGTCAAATTCATTAAAATAATGTTAAAATCATCGATGTGTGAGCATGTTTGCGGACTTAATTGATTAAATCATTATGAAAGAAATCATGAAATGGAATAATTCTCTTCTACCTCTATCTCTCCCATCTTGATACAAGACATATGACACATGCTCCAAGGTGGCATACTTTTCTATAGTCAAGAAATGCACAAAGCTCCATCATTCTAGAATTCATATATCTTCATACAACTCACATGATAAGGTGTGAATTTATCATCAATGTTCTCACATCCTTCACAAAGCTATTGCTTTACAAGTTTTATGTGGTGAATAACTACTCTAAAATATTTGAACATTTTGATTAAAAATAATACCTATTATTCTCATTTGTATAGCAAAATTTTGGATTCAAGAACATTTTCAAATTAACTTCACTAAGTTTGTGATATCGAAAATATTGAACTCATATATCATACATACCATTTTTTATGGAAACAACGAGTCAGCTCGGCGAGCAAGTTTGTAGCAACTCAGATCAGGAGAGATTAACTTAGCAAATATGTCCTAAGACCTAGCACAACATTTGTACCTATTAGCTTCACGAAAAAAGAATGACATGAAGTTGTCAGCCCCACAATGATGCATAAATCATCACCATCCTAATCGCCAACCATTAGATTGGGAGTATATTGATTGATACAAAAAAATTCAAAAAATATCACATTCAAAATAGTATTTAACAAGATGAACATAAAGAGTTCAAAACTTGCATCACGCGTTGGACCACTTTATGGATTATCTAGAAAGTAATAATAGAAGGGTTGATTACTCTCCCATTGATTTGGGGAAAAGGACAAAATCAATTCACGGCTATGAAGGACTTTACAATTGTCGATGCAATGGTCACTTGCCATGCTATTTTTGATCGGCCACTATTGACCACTCTTAGAGCAATAGGATTCACTTGCGAAAATGGGAGCCAGAGAAATCATAAAGTGAGTGAACTCATTTTCACTTAATTCATTCTTGTAGGATGGCAGGGAAGTTCAAGGGAACAGGGGTGGTACGACAATTTGAGGAGTTGGTTGAAAGCTTGGGTTGGACGTAGAGAATGATATGAAGGAAGAGAGCTTCGAATAGCTACATGCAGGGAAGTTCGAGTGGTTGTTGTCGGCATACAATAGCGTTTGTGGAGGCAGTGAGAGATGAAGGTAGGCTATAAAACTCCGTTCCCATTATTTTAAACCACCATTGGCTGTTTGGGGTACCATTCTCCCACTTCTGTTTGAAAAGCTATAGTTAAATTTAGTAAAATGTTCCATTTTGAAACTTCCTAGAGTTAAAATTATAAGATTTAGTCTCAAAATTTGAAGGTTTTATTTTTTTGAAAGTTGATGTGAGTATTATCAATTTTTTTAACTCTTTCAAAATTTTATTTTTTCTTACAACTATCACAATGCAATAAATTTTATTACAAAAATTTACTTACGTTTATAAAATATTTAAAAATAATAAAAAAGAACATAACTAAATGAAAATATTATTATAATTAAGAAAAATGAAGCAAAATGACAAATTACCTTAAATAAACCTTAAATTTATATTTTTCACATTTAAGACATTCAATAATAATAACACCAACAATTAAAAATCATTTTTTTAAATTTAAATTTAAAATTTATTTATTATTATTTTAAATGTAATTTAAGAAGACCAGATCATTAATATATTGAAAATTATATTTTATTAGAAATTTGAGACTTGTTGGGCTTTATATTTTAATATTCAAATTTATTTATGTTTTGAGGTAATCATTTTATTAGAAATTTGAAACTCATAATTTGTTGACACAAGACTATAAATAAGTAGAAAAAATGAGAACTTATAAAGTGGTTAAAGAGAAATGATCGGTCGAGAACTTAAACTAGGAGAGAACTACTACAAAGTAGGCACACATAACCTAATCTAATGATAAGCAAAGACTTATAGATTTAAACTTTATTTGAAGCTTAAATCGACATAACTCTATTATTTACAACCTGTTTAGAAAAGACGACCCACACTAATCTCTTTAAAATTATAAAGCTCGGTCACATATGAATGCAATATAAGTAAGGTTGCTATTAATTATGAAACTCTTAAGCCTATACTTAGTCACTAAATATAAATTATATGTGGATATGCTATGCACTAAACAAATACAATAATTTATATTATATATATTTTTTATTTAGACACTTTAATTTGTTTAATAGCTGTAGGTATGCAATTTATGCTTATTATGAATGTATTAAAGAAAATGATTAACAAATAATCAATTTTTAGAGGCAGTCTTCCTCAAGAAGAAAGACCATCCTCACTAGGTAGATACCCTCTTTTGTGCAATGGATGAAGAGCCAAATCAAAGGGGTAGAAATAATATGCTTTATAATTTGACATCCTAAGTATTTCTAGTTGATTTTATTAATTATGTTTAAGTCTTTAAAAATGTTTTTGTTATGAATTATATTTATTATATATGTAAGTTAATTAATTGGGCAGAAAATTTTTTTATCCTAAGAGCTTATCAGACAAATCCAAACTACAACAAATATAAATAATCACATAAATAAATCTTAAAAAGTAGGTATTTCTAGTGAACAAACAAAGTAAACATCAGAAGCAATCAAATAAATTAATAAAACAAAGATCAGTGCAACCAGGTAAAGTTATACACCTCAAGAAAAGTAAAATGTGTAGCAAAACTCTATCCTTATATAGGTAGGCCAAGAACTTCTAATAAACTTGTACTATTGGTCGTGCTTAAGAGGCTTTAAGTATTTTATCATTTAGCACTTATAAGCAACACTTGCACGAAATTTCATTAATTTAAATATTAATAATATTCACGTGGTGTAGCCCCTTTAAACATGACTGCATATAGAGAATAATATTAGTCTAGTTCTAACAAAACTATCTTAAAAGTCATATAACCTAAAGCAAATATATCTTGACAGCACAACAAATACAACATAACATCACATCAAAATAACAGGAAAGAACAATCATCTCTAACCAAAAAGTCTAAGGATTGTATCATAATAAACAAGTCTGATGTGTGCTAGGCTATGTGGATGTCCACTTAAGTTACACTTTATGTTTCTATTTTCTAAGTTTTAAATAATATTTAATTTAGTAAAAAAACTATTTCAATTTAAGTGATTAGTAATTTGAAATATTTTATCTAAATTTTGCTTTATTTGTGTGTTTCAATTATTTAGGAGTTCTAAAGAATGCGTCAATCTATGTAAGATTCACTTTGTGGATGAAATCCACCACTTAAGCATCCTAAATGTCACAAGCACATCTTTCATGAAAGAAATGAAGATGTATTTTATAGCATATGCAAAACCTTAACTAGTTTTCATAACTTTTATGATAATCTAATTGATTTTTTATTGGGGGATTTATATACATACCACACAATTCTTATGTATTTACATATCTGCCTAAAATTAGATATTTACTTATCTAACACTTTTCTATGCTTAAAAAGGTGCATTTTCACTTTTAAAAAGTGAATAAATTGGTATTTTTGATGTGATATTGAAGATTAAGGTGTTATATATGTAAAAATTGAAGTTTAGGTGTTAGATATGTAAATACAAAAGAATTGTGTGGTATGTATGTAAATCTCCCTTTTTTTATTTGTGATTTTTTATGAATTTTTAATCATTTTATGAAAATTTAATCCAAAATATCAAACGATCCTGGAATCGACTTCAATCTCTTGCATCAACCACTCACTGTCTCTTAAAATGAAGATGATGCGAGCAATCTAGGCCATGGTTTGAGAAACCCTACACTAAAAGGATCTAAATCGATGCTCTAGCTATCCAAGCGGTGGGATTATCCAAGGATCAAAGTTTGTTTCACAATGCTCCATCATTATAATAGAAATAGAAAGAGCTTACCTTACGAGTCGCCGTCTCGAGGAGCAACCTTTGTGAAGACTTCTCTAATGGGCATGAACATGAATATCTTGGGATGGGCTTGATGGCGTTTGGTTAAAATGGTATTTGGGAGGTTTGGGGAAGGTAGAGCGAAGTTTCACTTGAAACAGGGTTTGGAGAAACTTATCAACTGAAAAAACTCTCCATAATTGCTAATGAAACAATTTTCACCTACCCGTGTCACCCTATAGCTCAATTGAACTGTGTAAAGACAATTAGGCCCTTAATTAGTTACGATTGAATGGTCATGATGTTATCAAAAATCTTTCGAACTAAATTGATGGCTGGCCGTAGTGACTATGGGAGGGGTGGCAACGGAAGCCTGGTCCAGCTTGTTTTGTTTGTTACACAATTACTACAGTTTCCTTATCCGCCAAAGCTTAGACAATTCATATGGTTAATATTTGATTGCCTGATATGCTCTTCACGTAAGCCAACGAAAGAAATTACAGAAAAGAAAGAAGAGGCTGGGAGGAAAATAAGAAAGAACAGTGGAGGAGGAGGAATAAGACTAAATTCTCTATCCTTCTCTATTACATTTGTTTTATATTCCATTATACATATTATGCCCAAGACCTCAACAAACTATACTAATAAAAGGTGCCATGTAGCCACTACCATATGCAAAATAACACAATTTATAAGGATACTTTGTAATATCTGGACCCAGAATCACCTTGTTAGCTTTTGTCCACATAGTGTTCCTTCATCCGTGGAGCTCTATGAGATCTCTTTGGTCTTGATGCTACCACTGTCTTCCATTGCTTGCAAGGGGGGACATCATCTCACGCAATTGTATCATTGCCCCTTAAGTGTTCTGCTTATAACAAATTGGCACGAAGAGAATGGCTTAAATTAGGGGTATAAACCAGCAGAGTCGAGCTCAACTCATGCCAAATTCGAGCTCAACTCGAACAACTAGCATCTGGCTTGAGCTCAAGCACAAGCTCGACTCAAACTCATGGGCTAAGCTCGGCTCATGAGCTCTGTTTTTGTATGCCACACACACACACACACAGAGAGAGAGAGAGAGAGAGAGAGAGAGAGAGAGGAAAGTTTTGCTTGTTGAACTAACAATCAGACATTAATATCCAAATAATTAAAATGTGAATTTAAATTTCTTTCAGACTTGCCTAAATTAATTTCGTTGGATGAGAAGTTTTTCTATATGAAGCTGATATTTCTTCTAGAATCTCAATTATATTATAGAATAGTCTAATAACTTTTTATTACTATAAAGATCTAGTTCTCGCTCGATTTAAAATGGTTGTTCATAAATGACAAGCTATTTTGACAACCCTAGTGATATACTAGTTGATGTAGATAAAGTTATCATATTTTGACATAAAATAAAATTTTATTGACACATTTTCCACATTTCTTCCCTTATTTTCTTTTACCATATTATGGAATACCAACCAAAAATGGTTGGTGATATTAAAAACAGAGTCTAAAATATTTAACAGTAACTATACAAAAGCAAAAGAATAAAGAGAAGAGACTAAATCAATTTAAAAGCAGAAGACTCTATCAACAATCAATACAAAATGACAATTTTAAATGGGCGTCCACGAACCAAAAGAACTGAATCAATATAAAGCAATTTGAAGAACTAAAAAGAAAACTGGAATCTATAGCCACGATTACCCATGTACAGAACATGAAAGAAAATATAAAAAGATGTAATTCTTACTTCTAGCACATCCACTTGACACTTATTTTATTTTATTTCTCTTTTACATCTACTTATTTTGAAAATCATTAGTATGAAAGTTTTTCCCACTGTTTATCAGTTTAGCATCTCTACTAATGTTTATCTTTTTTTAGTTTGCAGAAAACTTCAAATGTTTTTCTACAGGTATCTAGATGAATAAGCTTTCATATTTCCCCTTTATTTATTTTGTTGTTTAGATTTTTAGTAATACTTTCTATTCCTTGCACCAGAATTAGGCTATTATTCCATGAGGCTCTAAGAATATCTATACCTATTAGAGATACCTAAACTTTCATTCCTTTTTTTCTGATGAAGGCGGGTGGGGTCATGGAAAGGCTCTTCATTATAAGGGAACACATTTTGATCGCATAATTTCTGGTTTTGTGATTCAAGGTGGGGATATTACTTATAGTGATGATAGAAGCAAGGTGATTCCATGTAAGGCACTCAGATGAGAATTTTATCGAAAAGTGCTCTCTTGCAAGTTTTGGATAAGTGTTTTTTTCTATCTTTAACTACATTAGAATACACTTAGGGGCCGTTTGGGATCATTTTCTATTTTTTATTTTTTGTTTTCGTTTTCAGTTTTTTTTGTTTTTGTTTTATTTTTGTTTTAGCAAAAAATAAAAATGTGTTTGTCATTCTTATGAATTTTTTGTTTTAAAAAATAGAAAATAAAAAGCATGTTTGGTTTTATCAAATTTCAAAATTTTTAATTGTAAAAAATAGAATGATAAGGTTGATTATTATACTCTAAAATAAGATTGAGCAAAAAAAATTCACTATTATCATAAAATTTAAACCAATCTTCAATAAATTAACATATTCAATAACACAAATAAATAAAATAATCATTAATTAAATTAGAAAATAAAGATACAATCTTTCATAAAATCAATATAAAAGGTCTCATATTACATTATTATAATAGTTTGAGAACGCTCAATATCTAGATAAATAAAATAAGATAATTAATAATTAAGCTCAATTATGTGTATAACTCTATAGTTCTCTTGCAATATGATCACGAAAGAGAGTCATATACTGCAATTGATATTGAGTAATATTGATCTCAATAGTATTGTGCAATACACCAATTGATATAGACCTTCCTTCTGTATCAACAATCTCCATAATCTATCAAATTAAATAAGTTTTAACATATCAACTTTACAATAGATCAAATTAACTAAGTTAGTTCAAATTAAATAACTCTATTTTTGAAAGCTTTGACATATCAATTTTAAGACAACACTAATCAAGAAGAAGCCTTCTGCAATCCATATTAGCATAAACTCTTGATGCATGGCAATTTATGATATTAAAAGGCTTCATTTGAGGAGTGATAATTGATGTAGATGACTATCATGTGAGGGGTAGGTTTAGTAGATGATATGAGAGAAAAATAATCCTACATTAGAAGTGAAATAACTATAACTAGATCTTCACATATATCTTGTGATGTTAGTCTACTTTTTTGTGTTCTTAAATAATTTTTCCCTATTTTTATTTTTATTTTTCTTTAGATGATTTATTTCCTATTTGGGACAAGGGAGTTCTTATGTTTAGGTTGGACCTATGTGCCTATTAATGCAACTTATTTAGTACGAACTAGTATTTGCTTTCTAATCATAGTTTTCTTTTAATGGAAATAAGTTCTTATACCATTAATCCTAAAGGTTATTTTAGGATTTAATGTATAGGTTTTAGAGTTTATGTTGTACATAGGCTTGAGATTTAGGAGGAGAGAATTGTGTTGGTGATAAAAATAGAGGGGAGCCTTGTATCTTTCCTTGTTATATTGAAAAAAATTCATGCGTTATGAAATGGACTGTTGGATTGATTTGGTGTTAGGTCTCTATTCCGTAAAAGTTATTCACCATACTAACACGGCTCCTTCCAAATCTAATTATGCCAGGCATAGCCAAGTTTACGAAATGCCTTGAAAATCCCAGCTATATCTCATATTCATAATCGTATTTGGTCCTTCATGGTATAATCCTTTCCTTGTCAAGACTAACCATCCTCTTGTTGCTAACCTAGTTATGAGGCCAATAAAGCCCCCACTTTCGTTTGTTTATGGAAGAGTTAGTGACATGAGCGTGTGGAATCATGGTTGTACTAGAAGACTTATTACTTTTTGGGAGAGCCAAATCAATTCGCTGTGTACATGATCGAAAATGCAGTGCAATGTTGCATGAGCAACCAGAAAGTACTGCTTCCACAACCTCCAAATGAAGCTCCTAGTCTAGAATATTGTGGGGTATAAATGAAAGGAACTAGATGTATGGATCAACATTTTTTCAAATTCAAGTGTCTAACATTTGTAGCAAATTTCTTACAGCAATTTCTCATTACAACACCTATTGGAAAGCCCTTTCAATTAATAATATTCAATATTGTTACCAAGTGTCTAGCTAGCTATTTGGTGGCATGCGTCTGAGACTCTAGGACAAGAGGGATTCATTTCCAACCTGCTCTCTCAAAAGTTTAAATGATATATTATGCTTTCTGGTTGAAACAAAGTGAAAATTTGCCACATTTTTTCCATGTTGCTTCATGAAGAAGCTGTGCTTATTAGTTTTGCAGCAAAGAGGAGGTGATTAGGAGGACTATTATCGAGTCGAATAAGAAAGTGATGGGGAGAGTTATTGGAATGTGAGATATCTAAACTTTATAGGCTCTCCCAAGTGCTTATAACACTCACCTCGCACGACGTTTGATTCTCTAGAAGAGCATTCCAATGTTGAATTGGGGCCTAGGCATGTTTTATTTTCGTTGCCTCTAGAATGAAGTCTATATCTCTGAACTCAATTTTAAAGGATCATTTAAAGGACCAAACAATATCTTAACCATACATTTACACAGATGACATGAACCAGTGAGCAATTATGGGCATGCATAAACAGCAAATATAATGATCTGACTAAATTAAATTTATTTTTTTAAACTTGAATATAGATGATAGAACGAGATGATCAAACCAAACATATATGCCTAACCATTTATAAGCATAATCAACATTTCCTTCACTAATCTAAACTAAATCATTACAGTGAGCAAAGCTCATTAAATAAGTTCTATCTTTCCCTAAAACTTTCGACTGTTAAGTCGCCTTGTTAAGCGAACTCGAAGGAAATTACTAAAATTGGAAGATCTTAAGGGAAACCAAATTAACTATTTCGATAAAATAACTTTTAAAATCTATTTTCCATTGCGGATCTCACAGAAAAAACTAGAAGAACATGTGAAGGGAACTTTGGTCGCAAATGATTTCTGACAAATAAAGGACTAATTACAATCCCTAGGTTTTAATCTGCTAGGCACTACATTCAATCCCCTTCCCCCCAACGGATTTATTCTGGATTTAAGTGCTTAAATCCCGTAAATCCTTCCAAACATCATCGGAGGATTTAGTAAATCTCGGCCAGAAATCCGAGGAATCGGATAAATCCGGATTGTTAAATCGATTTAACGGATTTACTGGATCGAGCCGGTGGTATGGCGAATTGCACTTGTTGCAACTCCTTCAACTCTTTCTTTCTTCGCAACAAGCGTTTCGCTCTTCCCTTCCCAAGATTTGCAGCACTGTGCATCGCGTGGATTGCTACAAGGTAAGTTCGTTCTTTGACAAAGCTATTGTAAAATCAAGAAAACCGCCGTCTCCATCTCGACATCCCCTCTCCGCATTCACCGCTCTATCACCAACAATCCCAACTCCGCTCTCCATCTCAACCCTAGGGACGAAAACACAAAAATCGAAAAAAATAAATAAATAAACTCCGCTCGATAAAGAGGGCAATCTGAGATAACAAATCAAACACTCATTAAATAAAACAAGGAACAATGGAAGGTTACTGTAGAGCGTTCCTTAAGGTTTCAAACACGGATAAGTCGAGAGGAAGATTCAAACCGACCTTGGAAAAGCAAGAAATTCCCAAACACGCATCATCGGTCGCCACCTTCCTACAGCAAAGAAGGTGGAGATCCGATCAAACTACGCTTCTACTCTCGCCGCTAAGAAGAAGAAGAGAGAGTAAAAGAAAATGGATTTCTTAGAGCACTATTACTATAAATTATATATATATATATATATATATATATATATATATATATATATATATAATATAAAATAATTATTGTATATGATAATAATATATAATAATGGATTGGAGCACTATTTGAGAAGAAGGATTCAATTGTCTTTTCATCAATGTTTATGATGATATGTTAAATTCTTTGTATATCAGTTTGAAAACGCTTTGGCACCCACATTGTTTCCAATTGGAACAATTGGTTCCTAAGTAATTTTGGATTCAATTGTCTTTCATCAAGTATTTATTATGTTAAATTCCTCAAAAGATCAGATCACGTGTTTGAAAACGCTTTAGATTACTCACTTTGATTATAATTTGCGATTTCAAAACATCCCTGCATATAACTTACCTTTAATTAGTATGGGCTCACTATATTTAAATTTGTTTATTTATTTTCATATTTTTTTAAATATTATTATTTAATTATAACAGATTTAAATCCTCAGATAACTTACCAAACATCTTTCTGGATTTAGCAGAATTTAATAAATCTACAAACACTTTTCGATTTAAGAACTGATTTACTAAATCGGATATATAGATTTACTAAATCCTACTTGAAATAAATCCAATCTGCCCCAAAATGTTGAATCATAAAAGGTTCATACCGCTTTTAAATGGAAGAAAACTTAAAAGATCATACCTCCTTAGATCATGGCTTCCACTAGTCAATGTAGTGAAAGTTCCGTGTAATGGAGGAGACGACAAGATATAAGGCCTCACGAAAAATGATTGTGAAGAAGAAGAAGAGGCTTCGATTCACGAGAGAGTCGAGAGTCTTGCGATGCAGTGAAACGACGAGAAAGCGTGAGAGATCGAGGGCTGAAATAAATAAGCGATACATGTATCGGATAAAAAAATGTCATTGTCATTGGCTAAATGAAATAATAATGATTGGAATGATGGAATCATGAAGAGTCAAAGACTAATAATAAATTTTAATATGTAAAGAGATAATTAGTGGATGTTATCTAACTTAGTTGGTAACAACTTTTAAAATTATTTTAAAGATTCAGTGAGAATGCCACTTACATGAAATATGTGTTGACAATCAATCTTTCTGAAAAGAAAAAAAAAAAGACAATTAAACCTTGTTTTTGATAGTTAATTTATTTAGCTTGTCATTTTTTATTGTATTTATCTTTATAGAATAAGAAATTTATTATTATACAATTGGACTATTTATACAATACTACTAATAATAATAATCAAAATTTGAGCCAAAAAAGATGATGGAAGACTTGAGTAGAAAATCTAATGGAAGCCAGGCTTTGTTTGGCTACAGGATTGTGAGATCTTTTAAATCAGTTTTGTATATTGGTGACTTTATGTATGTCATCATGCTTGGTTCCAAGTTGTCATAAGATTTGGGAGGCTTTGGTTTCGAGAAAGCAAATTGGCAAGTGATTAACTGTAGGGAGAGCATAAATTCTTCTTCAGGACGTTGGAATGCTTCTCTGAAACAGGCAAATATATTTTCATCATTGAGTCATTTATGTTGAGATTCAATATCATTCCTTCGAAGAAATATCTACCCACCAAATCTGCATATTGCTTCAATAGTTTCAAGCAATCATATGCATTTTGCTTTTGTTGAGTGGAAGACGACAGCTTTAGAAAACAACTAGATCTTTTATGGAAGAAGTTGTTTGCAATTATATGCATATTTATTGCATGAAGAGAAATCATATGACAGGTAGTATTATGTATTAGAGAATGTGGATTAAAGACATTAAAGTTAAATATGATATCTCGATAATCAAATTCATCTCTAATTAAAGAAAATGTCTGTAATTTTAACCAGCATTTGCCTTACATATAATAAAAGCCAATTGAACTAAAGAACTAAATACACTCAAAATCTAACTTCTTAGCTGCATGAACTTAAGCTCATCAGCGCCGACATGAAGTAAAGATAAACTGTACCTAGAATCTAAATGGATTTTATTTTTTTCCCAATTTCTTTACCTTGCAGAAACTAACTTCCCAATTTCTTTACCTAGAATCTAAATGAATAGTAGAGACTAACCTGGTCCGCTAGTCGCCGACAATGCAGCCACGTTGCCCGTTGGCCTCTTAAATCGGCCACTTTCTCGATCGGTCGATGCCTCGATGGGATGGATGCCGCGGAACTGTGGAAGGAACTCCGAACTCGTGGAGATGCGATTGCGAGAGAGGCCGAAGAGGGGAGTTGCGACTTGCGAGAATCGAGTGTGCGGCTCAGCGGGCTTCAGGGCTTTTTTTGAGAGTATTAGGGCAGATGGGCAAAATTATCTTTTTGCCCATCTTATAATAAAGTTGAATTGCCCACCTTCACATAAACGTGGGTCCGCCGGCGCAAAATTAATGAACTATAGTTAGTGTGATTAACTATTATTATTAACATTTAAAGTGTGATTTGATTTTCTCTTCACCCTTTACTATCTGTTGAACTATAGTTTTTTTTTTTTTGAAATGGGTATCCACCCAACACTGCCATCTTATATCATCGTATTAATCTAGCGGCCACATTCATCACCACACGCGTCCCTTTAATTTTCCCACCATTACGCAGGCCTCTAAGATTCAACTCGGTCAGAGGTTCGGCCGAGACGCACCAACCGAGCAAGAGATGGTGGGTTTGTTGAAAGTAGATTCATCGCTTATGCTCTCTCTATCATCTGATTGTACAAATCAACAATTAATGAACTAATTCCGGCAATTAAATTCCACCAAGAGCGAGAGACCAATCAGATGATAGAGACAGGAGGAGCGATGAACGGAGACGAAAAACTAACTATAGTTCAACAAATAATAAAGGATGAAGAGAAAATCAAACCACATTTTAAATGTTAATAACAATAGTTTATCTTAATTGGTCTAATAAATATATAATTAAAAAAAAAATCATCCTACAATAAACATTAATTATTTTCGAAAAAAAAATCTTCAAAATATTTTAATACAAATTATATAAAATTGAGTTTTAAAACTTATGGAATCTAATTTCTGGTTAGTTTTCATAAAAATAATTTATATTACACTAATCTTAAAATAAATTTAATTGTATTAAGTTATATACTAAAATAATTTAATAAAATTTTTATTCATTGATGATAACTTGACTTGTTTTGAAATTTGAGTCAAAATGCTTGCCCAAAGTTGCAAATTGAGCGAATTTGGGTAGCCTGCTTACAAACTTGTCACAAAATTGTCATAGGACTATATAAATATGAATTTAATATTTCAAAATTGTTATTTAAATCTTATATATATGAGAATATTAAATTAGCATAATTCAAACTTCAATTTTGTGGACAGTCCTATATCATTAATTTAATAATTTTCTTATCTTATTTATTAAAATTTTTAAAAAAACTTAAGAAAAAAAAGTAAACGTGGGTCTATCTGAGTGCGTACATACATTCAATTTATATTTATTTACATATATAATATTAAAATTTTCATTTAAAATGTTATTTTTATATATAATATATCTTAATTTAAATATCATATCAAAAATATCATCATATTTCTATTGTTAAAGTTAAATGCACTTTTTTGAATATTTTTTTAAAAAAAGTAAATATTAAATTTAAAATTTAAAATATTAGATATATAAATATATAAGAATTATGTGATATTTATGTAAATCTTTCTAATAATTGAATGGTAAATCAGTTTTCTCTTTGCGTTGTCGCCATCTCGATTTCTTCTTGCCAAAATCTCTCATGGGTGTTTGGTAATGGATTTACAAAGGATTCAGAAGAAATCGCCTTGATCGATCTCACAATTGAATCAAAAAGAATTGTGAGATTTCTGAGGAAGATTTCTTAAATAATATGTCTGTTGTAATGGGTTGTGATCGGAGAGATCATATCTCGTGACGTGAAAATTGGTTGCCATTTCGTTGTCAAAGGTGTCGTCGAAAGAGGGAAATAAGGAGTAAGATGGTCCTCGATTTTAATAACCTTAGATCTTTTGTCCCATATTTAATGCTTGGTCCCGCCTATTTTTTTTTGGAAAATTTGAGGGCGAAGTCCAATTTCATTCCGAAGTGTAAGGTAACAAATTACAAGTATAAGATAAAACCAGGAGTCGAAAGGAAAATTGTAATAAGTTAGCAAAAAAACAAGAAGTAGAGCAACAGCTCAATGGACTCAGAGACCAACAACATAAGAGGACAACATCAAACACAAGTCAATTATCCCCAAAAAGAGCTACCAACGGTTGACGGCATTTGCCCGCCAATGGAATCGGAATCCAACCTGAAGAAAAAGAGAGCCCCGTGGGGTAAAGAGAGCTGTTCCAGGTTGCAGATGCAGTCCATCTAGGAGGGAGCACCAAAAGGCTGCAAAAGGCCAAGTATAGAACCAAGCAACACCTGTCTTATTATCGTTCATTCAAAAAAAAAAACAACAACCACCCAGCATACATAGGAACCCATAAGCACCATCTACCGGCTAACACCGATCAGCATTTCCAGAACACAAAGCATAGCAAAAAAAACAGCCCTAAAATAGTGGCCAGAGACGCATAAGTTGGATCAAAGACCCAAGCAAAGAATGTTTTCCTGTAGTCCATACAAGAACTCCCAACACAAGTAATCAGAAAACGCAGCAAGAAGCACATAAGAAAGAACCAACCAAAAACAACAAGACACCACAAAAGCATCAATGGAAAGATGCCCAAAACATTGGCCCAGCAGACGCGTAAGCAAGATCAAAGATCCCAACAAAGAATGTATTCCTGTAGTCCATACAAGTACTCCCAGCACAACAAGTATTCACAGAAAACTGTAGCAAGCTCATTGGAAAAAAATCAGCCAAAATAGCAAGACACGACAAAAGCATCAACAGAAAGACCAAAATCAAAAATGCAGAACTCCGAAAAAACACCCCAACTATGGGGGATGATCAAGAATAATAGAGTTCTCGATATTTGTCCAATTCTCCAGCATTCTTCTAACCTCGAGAGGCCAAGAGTCTTTAATAGGCCAACGATGAATTTTTGCTAGCACTTTAACTTTAATTGCATGAGAGATGGAATTTAGAGAACAACATTGGTTAGCAAACAACATTTTATTCCTCTCACACCAAATAGTGTAGACCGCCAATTATTAACAAGTAAAGTCTCTTCAAGATTTTATGATCAATTAGGGAAGCAGATAAAATAGTATGAAGTGTTGGGTAGAAAAGAAAGAAACTACCAGTAGGCAAGAGAGACTTGATAATGCTTAGAGAGTAGGGGCAACCAAAGAATACGTGAGCATGTTAATGGACCTTCTATGAGGAGATTTGGAATTTTTTAAAAAAGAATTATCTATGGTGGGTAAATTTATCTTTCGTTATCTTTAAATGGAGGAGATTTGGAATTTTTTAAAAAAGAATTTATGCTCTAGTGTTCTTTATCCATTTATTTTTTCAATCCTTATCATGTAGTTATTCATGATAGTTCTAAAAATAAATAATTATTACTTTTTTATGACAGAATTTCTATGTCAATGGACCTTCTATGAGGTTCCTTCAATGGTATCCTTTCTCAACATTAAGAAGTCAATTGTTACTTTCATTTGAGTTACTTTTGAGCTGCTTGAAGTTCAATTAATAAATTAAGTTGTACAAGTATCCCTTGCTTCAACCTTTGGTAGTCCTTTAAGATTAGATAAAATAACAACTAGTTGGTCTCAGCTTCATAATATTTGTCTTGATGGAAGCTTCTGTCTTTATATTCCTATTAGAGGCCCTTACTAATTATTTCTCTGTATACATGAGATAAACTTATTATTAATATTAATCATATGGATGTTGATGAAGTTTCAATTATAGTTCAAGCACCGATTATTTTTTTAAATGAGGCATATCATTCACCTTGATGATTAAACTAATACTCTTTCTATTCATTACTCTTACATTTCTATGATGTTATAGGGGTTGAATCTACTTGTGAGGATGTTATTGCTTTGATTGAGTTGAAGGGTGCTAATAATACTAATGATTTGGCCTCTTTTGTCTATTATGGATAATTGAAAATTCTCTAACATTGAGTAGTTGTGTTTCTACTATTTAGCAATCATCAGTGATTAGTAGCCTTAATGGTGGAGGTGTTGGTGTAAATCACTTAATTGAGAGTGTTGGCTCTCACATCTTTATTGTTATTCCAAATTTAATTATTGACTAAAATATTTCTAGTGCCCTCACCTCTTACTATGCCACTAAAATTCTTGAAATCCATCCTTTTACATTTAATCATAAGAAATCATTTTGGGATAATTTTATTCTGATTTTGATTTCTCCTTAAAATCTTGCCGTTATTATGATTATTATTATGCTTTTTTTTAGATATTTATGTTGTTAGTTGTGTAATGTCATAGGCTACACCCTATTAGAAATTAAAAAGCCTAACTCTTGCAACAATAGGCTTATAACACTAAGAACTCTTAGAAAGAGAACAAAGAGAACTTTGAAAGGCATAGTTTGTGTCATGGGATAAAGTTCTTAGAAGCTAGCCATGTGGTCTTAGCACACTCCCCTAGTGTTAACTAAGAGTCTTACACTCACACAATGCTTTTTTAGAGTAAGAGCACTACAAAGAAGGAAGTAAAAAAAAAAACTTCACTATTACCAAAAAAAATCTAATAAGACTTTGCACTACAACTCACTCTTAAATTTCTAAGGGATGGATAAAAAATGAGGGGAAGGTTCATATTTATAATCCTCTTCCTTTGCTTAAGAACATTTGAGATTATAACATATTATTCATTTAGGTAGAGTTCTCTAGAATACCTTTCACCTTCCATATATATTCATTATATTATGGAGACCTTTAAAGACTCTCTCATTACTCTTTATGTTAATATAGTATTCTAAAGAATTCCAAAAACTCCTCAATTATTTTTGTAGTATCTAGAAGATTCTAGAAAATTTAGAGGCATTTAAAATATTCTCATAATATCTAAAGACTTTTACTTTCTTCTAGAATTTTCTAGATGCATTGGGACTTACATTGAATCTTTTATAAACTTTTAACACCTTATGACTCTATTTTAGTATGATTTTAGTGGATTCTCTTGGCCACATTTACCATGTAAATCTCAAAGAGTGTGGCTAATATTCTATCTCAATTTGAGGGAGAGATACTAAGCTGAAGAGGTAAAATTTTCAAAGTATAGATTCATGGCTATGATTATTTGCAAAATGTTATAAAAAAACTACAAGTCAAGCTAGAGAATGTCAAATAGTATTATATAACCTCTTAAGACACGAACTAACATAGGAATCAATGATCTCTTAATTTTTAAATTATGCAACTATCGTAGATCATATACCACCAACGATCGATAGAAAACAATTGAGCTTCGGTCACTATGTTGTCGTGCAAGAATCCGGGTTAGGTCTTTAAAGATGGGAGGAAGCAAAAAATAATATTCAGAGCTCTGGTTTGGTCACCTTCAGCCTTTGGATTGGCGGATTTGCATGTAGTTAGGTTTACCACTACTGCCCTTAACTCCAATTATATATATTCATATATTCACATATTATTTAGCCATAAGAGAGTGCATCATATTTGAAATTTTTTGAATTAAAAGTGATCTCAATTTTTTTTTTTTACTTTATTTAATATAAAAATGAAACATATTTTAAAATTATCATAAAAAAATATAAACTCATCACCCAAATTTATTTAATATCTAACATAATTTATACATCATATAATCTTCTAATTCTTATATATCTCTTCTTTGATATAAACAATTAATTTATATATTTTAATAATATGTGATTAAAAACTAGCTATTTAACGGAATTTTAATTGTATTATAGGATAGTCCAATACTTTTAATTACTATATTTCACTCATGCATAATTTTAATTGTAAAGTTATAGACCACATACACAACTCAGGGAAATAACAATAAATGTAAAATGTACATTTTTACCATCCAAGTCCATTATTAACCAGAGTACATTTTTCTTGATCAAGCAATTCTTAATTCTTTAAAATACTAAACAAAATAAATTCATATTTTATTCCAAATTTTAAGCAGAAAGAACATAGCACCGCTAATATCACGCATGTATATATATATATATATATATATATATATATATATATATATATATATATATATAACAAGAAATGCAAAATAGAGAAAACGATAATAATACATTAAAATGGAGGAGAAAATATATTCAAACATGGCTTATTTTGCTTTTGCATGTTGCTTTTATTCCTAAACACTACTAAGATGACTTATTTATAACATGCAAAGAAATAATAATAGACCTATGAAGAGCCTAATGGAAACGTAATACTTAATTTTATAGAATCAATCAGATATATTCCACAACTTAGTATAATTCAATAATCAATGGTTGGAAAAAGACCTTTATTTGGCATATTTGAATATTAAAATAAGATCTTGGAGAAATTATTGTTCTTTTTTTTAACCTGACATAATTTTACTAATAAGTCTGCTAGTCCATTAATGACAATAAATAATTTATATATGAGTAAAATAAGCATTCAAAATCATTAAATTTGGTAACATTGGAAAGAATATTTGGTTTAGTAAAGCAATTGGAGGATATAAATATTAAATAGATTAAACTATTAAATGTTATCGATTTAAATATATTATATGCTGTACAACACATTTGGTACTTTCCAAATAAATATAGAATATGCATTTATACCTCAATTCTTTTTTAAGTGCATAAGAGTGCAATTTGCTATATAAAGTTCTCAATTCTTTGAATATCTACTAAATTAGGGTCATAGTTTTTCTTTTAATTTTTTGACATCTTCCACTATCTCAAATAAATATGTGATTTATAAATAATTATTTTTTTTAAAAATAAATGATAATTTGTATTAAGTTAGAAAATGAACTATTCTTAACTTGCCTATAAAATTCATACTTCAGATAGCCTGTTTTGATAAAAATTCATCTATTATTATTATTATTATTATTATTATTATTATTATTATTATTATTATTATTATTATTATTATTATTATTTCTCATTAATAGATTTATATATTACATACACAAAAATCTTAGTGCTATATGAGCCAATAATGTCTCCATGATTTTTCCAACTACTCTTACCATGTTATCAATATATCCATAATTTCTTTACTATTCTTGGCAAATTATTTTAAAGTAATAATTTATTTTAGACTATAACATATATTAAGAAAAATAAATGGTGTTAATATATAGCTTCTTATTTGTTATATATATATATATATATATATATATATATATATATATATATTATTAATAGCCTATGAGAAATTCAATCAAAAAAAAAAAAAACTTTCACTGTTTGATGCGAGTTTATTTTTTCTCTCTAATACATATATATGTATAGGTCTTCTAGTAAAGAAATAATTTTGTATTCCTATCAATGAAATTTTAAACAATTATGTTTCTTTTTGCCCCTCCATAAAAATTTATTTGTATAGCTACCACCAATGATCGACAGAAAATAATGAAATTGCAACGGTCGTCGTGTTGTCGTGCAAAAGTCTGAGGTCAGAGTTTTTGAAGATGAGAGGAAATATAAAAATAATATTGAGTTCGGTTTACTAAGTCGTTGGATTCGAGCGATTTTGTAGGTTATCGAAACTCAAGTTTACATCTATGGCTACCCTTAGCTCTAACTATATATTTATATATTATTTACATATTATTTAGCCATAAGTGAGTGCTTCCTAATTGAAAATTTTTGAATAAAAAGCGATCACACATTTTTTATTTTATTTACTTAATATTGAAAAGAAACATATTTCAAAATTATCAAAAAAAAGTCTTAAATACATCACCCAAATTTATTTAATATCTAACATAATTTATACATCATATAATCTTCTAATTCTTATATATCTCTTATTTGGTATAAACAATTAATTTATATTTTTTAATATTATGAGATTTAAAATACTAAATATTTAATGGAGATGAGGAAAAATAAAAGATCAACTATAAAATAATCATTTTTAGTATATTTTATGAATTATATACGATAGACCTTAATATGCAATCTATTCAAATCATCAAAATACTAAACCCAAATTTAAAATTTCAAAATTATTCTGAACATTTATAAATAATGATTTATGAGCATAACATATAGATCATTGTAAATAATGATTTGAGAGCGTAACATATAAATAATGATATGCATGCATAACATTTAAATTTTTCAAACTTTTCTATATTAATTTCTTTGGAGGAGGAAAATTTTTGTATGTAAGGATGATTTCTTCTTCCAGAATTTCAATTGTCTTATAGAATAGTCTAATAACTTCTTATTACTATAAAGATATAGTTCTGTGAACATTAGGTTTCATTCCAGCACAAGGTGTAAAGATATTGACTGCAATAAATGTAAAATATGCATTTTTACCATTCAAGGCCACTGTTAACAAGAGTACATTTTTCTTGATCAAGCAAGGTAATGAAAGATCCCATTTCTCCTTCGTTTTGCCTTTAATCTTCATAAATCCATGTTTTCTCAACTTTTATCTATTTGGTCTTCTGATTTGCTAAATTAGAATGCCATTAAAGTACAAAATAATTGGTTGGTTTGGAGAAAATAATGAGGATGAATAAAATTGATTATAATAGCATTTCTAATAAAAGATTTTTTTCACTCTCTTTGTTCTTCTTTTCTATTAGCTGGTATTTAAAGCTCCAAGTATTTTCTCAACTTGGCATTCACTGCAGAACGAGCCCGATTTCACAATTGGTGAGGAGAAGAAGAAGAGGAGCTCGAGCGGCTGCGGTCCTGTGGAAGCCTAATTGTAGAATAAAAAGCCGAAATGTAGGAGAAACAGAGGGACATGAGTTTAGAGAACTTGATGCTATCCATAGAGAAAAGCGTAGCGAGAGGAAGGAAGAAATTATAGATGCTATGAGAGTAGAAAAATGAAGGAACAACTTGGATTTGTAGGTACTTTGAAAACTAAAGCTCACTCCCCTAACATAAAAGCGACAAAGTTGAAACAACCAACCGCCAAAATAAAAAAATATATATAACATGAAAAGCGAATCTGATTATAAACTAAAATTATGGGGTCTCCGACCACGTTGTCGTCTTCCATCTCCTCCTTAGAGTCCATGTCTATTCTACTTTAAAAAAAATTTCACACCTTTCACCTTTTACCCTGCTTTCTATCCGCTTAGTGAGCAAAAGGACTGATCATAGAAACCCTAGCATTCTGACCTTGCTTTATAGCGTCTTGAAGTCCATGGGAGAGGGTGGTTCGGTGTGGGCTCGCTTGGGCCCATGTATTCTGGAATGGGCCACACCATCTAAAGCTGAGCCCACAGGTTCTTTCATCTTTATACCTAATAATGGATTTTCTACCGGGGCCAGAAAAGAGACTGAAATTTTGTATTTTCATGATTTGTTTTATTTTTATTTAGAAAATATTAAAATAAATTTCAATTACCATTTATATTCAAGAACTATTTACTAGAGTCATAAATTCTTTAAAAATTACATAAATTGAAGAGAAAAATAAAAAATAAAAACATTTGAAGTAATAATTAAAAAATAGAGCATTTTTTAGCTATTTTTTTTACTGGCCATTTGATCTCTTATCCCACAAGCATACTCTAATCTCTCATATAAGCAACTAATTAAATAATCATTTTTTCATTATATTAATTTCACAAATAAATAAATAATTTATATAAAATATTTGAATTTGAACATGGCACCCCTTGGGTATATTTCATGGGCAATCCGATCCACTGTACTGTTTCTAGAAACTGCCGGCTTGGTCGACCTCTGCAGGCTCCACAAGCCGACCAAATGGTCCCGTTATGGACTTCGAAGACGCTATAAAGCAAGGTCAGAATGCGGGGTTTGGTTGCAGAAGATCCCCTTTTGCTCACTAAGCGGATAGGGAGGGGTAAAAGGCGAAAGGTGTGAGATTTTTTTAAAGTAGAATAGACATGGACTCTCAGAAGGAGTTGGAAGAGACAACGGAAGCTTGGTGGGAGACCGCCAAAACAAGAGAGAGATCGAGAGATGGGGTTTCACTGATCGAATTTTGGGCTACTTGCAAGAATCATTTTAGTATTAGATTTTTAAAATATGTAGAGGAATCATAACCCTTGGATAAAAAAATCTAAGGTTAAATAATTTTTTAGTTTAAATTATGCGGTTTTATTGAAATGGAGCAGGTCATTGTTCGATTTGATTTTGGTCGGTTCTAACCGATTCGATGCAGGATTGAACTTTTTGTGTATTTGGACCGGCTTACCGCCGGTTCATGGTTGAACCGGTCGAACCGACCGGTCCGATTCGATTTTAACAGCCACTTGCTATTATTTTGGCTTTTCGAATAATGGGAAAGTTTAGTGAGAGCACGAGCCTCAGTGCCTCGAATATAGCTCCGCTCATGAGCACGATTAAAATTTTAATAAATTTAATTATTAGTATATTAACTCTTCATGTGTATATAAAAATCGGTGAACTATAACTATAATTATATATATATATATATATAATTTTTAATAAGGGTCTATAAGAATATGTTAAAATATAATACTCGTAATCACAACAAATTGCTCTTTTAAAATTAAAAAAATGGGTCTTAAAGTTAATTTTATTCTATCATATTTAATAATTCTTTCGCTTAGTCCTATATTGCTAGAAAATGTTAAATCATTAGGACACACATAGGCATATAACTTAAAGGTTGCCTTTCGGTGTGCAATGTCTAAGATAGGAAGAAAGCCTAGCAAACTTACATCTTTTAAAGAGAGGAGTAACCGTTGGGATGATCTGTTGGTAGCACAACAAATCGAACCCGGCATACAGCAACTACTGAATTAATGCCGCTAGAGGACTTATATCAACTCAAGAGTAGTCAAGGTTAATTTCATTTTAAGTTGATGGACCTTGTCGGTGTGCGATGGACCCACTAAGAAGGGGCTATATCAGCCTTGACCTATCTGAGATTTACAAATTCAAAGGGTTAGTCGGCCATGGTGTAGCTAACCAACCTAAGACGCCTTTCAATGTGCAATGACGAGATAAAGAAAGCATATCACTTCCAAAGCAGGGAGTAATCGCTGGGGTGATCTGTTAGTAGTACAACAAATCAAACCCGACCTAAGGTGACCACTGAATAAATGTCGCTCGGGACTTATATCAACTCAAGACTAGTCAGATGATTCTTATAGGGAGTTTTGCTAACATTGCCTTAAAGATATGATGTCTGCTTGAGAAAAGATACCACTGGGGGTGTCCTCCTAATCCACAAGCGAATATATATATTTTGTTTATATGCTTGCATGGACCTTGTTAGTGTGTGAGGACCCACCGAAGGGGCTATATCGACCTCTATCTCTCGGACTTACTTGGACTAAGGAAGAAATTGCATATCCGCAAGACGGATTCTCCAACCACAGAGGTGGTTACTAAGAAAGGGGAACTGTCCAATCCAGTAGTAACCCGGTTAGTGTCTAAATGAGGTCGCAAGGGACATGATCCAAATATAGTGCCGTTAGGGGTGTTATCCTGAATCCTATAAAAGAAAGCTTATAGGTGTACGGTGGCCAACTCAAGGAGAAAGCGAGACTTACATCTTTCATGGGTATCCATTGGGTGGGTTGATGTCAGCATAGCGAGGACAAACCAACCTAAGGTGCTTGTGGGTGTGCGACGATCAATCTAAGAAGAATGTGTGTAGACTTAGATCTTCACAGATGGAAATGATCTTCAGGATATTTTGTCATCGACAGGACAGAGGCTATTCAACCTGGCTACTGAGGAGAGTCATCTGGAGGAGGATTACCAGTCTTGAAGTAGTCGAGGAAAGGAGCCAGAGGGACTTACCTAAGCCTCAAATATACTCGAACCTATCGTGCATGATGTTTAAGAAGAAAGTGTAGCAGACGTATATTTTCTTAAACGATGCTGACATAAGGTAGCTTACCGACTGCGCAGTAAGGCCTACCAAACTAACAAGGCACTCATCAATGTGCAATGGTCAACTAATGTAGAAAGCATGTAGATTTACATCCTCCTAAACAAAGAACCACTGGGGTGACACACTAGCAAGGTAGACGTCAACTTCGACCTAGAGCAACTATTGAGTGAGTGTTTGCGCGTTATCCCAACTCAAAGTAGCTCAAGACAAAAGATATATATTTGTTTTGTGTGTTTGTGTGAAGTTTGTGTTGTGTTGTGTTGATAAAGGATAAGATGCCTTGGGTTCCTTACACCTAACCTAAACACATCGTGGTGGATTCACAAGCAAAGATGTTTTCAATATGGAAGAGATGAAATTTGAGATGAAATTTTCTTTGATAATTATTTTAAAATAAGATTTATGGATAATATTTCTTTAGGTAGAGCTCATTGATTGGAAGCATCGGGTTCACTCCCTTATGATTTATGTGTTGATAAGATTTTCCTTACTAGGCATTCTCTATGAAAAAAGGTCCTTCCCAAGTGGGTTCAAACTTATCTCCCATCTTACGAAGGGCAACAATTGGTCTCCTTAAAACTAAAATAAGCTCTCCTACTTGAGGAGCTCTAATATGGACCAACTTATTGTGAGCTTGAAGCATTTTGGCTTTGCATAACTCGAGGTTCTGGCAGGCCCGTGGGCGTCTCTCCTCCAAACTTTCGAGCTCTTCTAACTGCAACTTAGCATTCTTCTCCATTGTGATCCCACTACTATCCTTAGTGATGGGAGTTGGACTTCTAATGGTAGAATTGCTTCAGACCCATACACTAAGGAGAAGGGGATAGATTGAGTTGGAGTTCTATATATTGTGTGGTAAGCCCACAAGGCTTCAACTAACTCCTCATGCCACTGTCACTTGTTGTCGTCGAGTGTCTTCTTTAATATATGGATGAGAGTTTTGTTAAAGGCTTTCACCAAGCAATTTATCCTCGGATAGTACATGGTGAAATATCTCTAATCTATGGTGTGTCTCTAAGTAAAACTGTTGATCTTAGTACTCTTGAATGCAGTACCATTATCAGATATAATTCGTTGAGGCACCCCAAACCTATATATATTTCTTAAAAAAATTGGAGCACATGCTGAGCTATGACCTCTCTGAGCGAGATCACCCCCGCCCACATGGAAAAGTAGTTGGTGGCAGTTAGGATGAACCAATGACCCTTAGATAAAGGAGGGTCAATCGGGCCCACTATATTGGTACCCTAACACTCGAATGGACATGTGGCCAATGTGGGGTGTAAAATATTGGGTGTAAGACCACTCCATCCACATTGGTGGCATCTGTGGTGTTTATTTTAGATGTGAACACCACGAGATCATAGGGGATACTTATTGAAGTGATGGGTACAAACAGGTATGACATACTATCTTAAAAGATAGAAACATCATCCTTCAATGGACCTAATCACCTAAGGACCCTAAGGCATGATGGGTCTTTGAATGTATTAGAGATTTTTCTCTATTTTACATGGATGAATAAAGCGATTTATATTAAATCCTAAAGTTTCTAATGGGGCATGGCCCCATAGTTAATTACATCTTAGGAAATGAACTTTCTTTAGAATAATCTCAATTAAAGTAGACAATTATTATCTCTAAAGATTTCAAGGATGACAATCAATAAATTGGCTATGTTGGAAAATCAAATAGGAAAGATCAAGGAAAAGACTTATTTTGGAAGCCAAATGGAATAAGTAGGAAATGCCCATGATACTAGAAACCTAGCGAGCATTATAATCTATCAGGTTGGGCTTTATAATTTTGGAAGTTGAAGAGAATTATTTTGTTAGAGTTGAAATTTTATTAGATTAGTAGGACTTATAATCCATCAACACAAAGTTGTGGAAAAGCCTAAGAGGTGAAGATTTATAGTTGTAGCCCAAAGGAAACAACTTCCTCGGATCCTAAATCTATGGAGCTTTAGTAACAGCTAAAGTGCAACATAAATCTAAGTGAAGATGAGTACAAGGTTTACCTCCACAAGAGAGAGTAGATCATCCATGGACTTATAACTTCCTGAGTGGTAGCCAACTAACTCCTACACTTTGAATCCATGTGATCCGGTCATATGAGTTTGTAAGATAGTTGGGTTGTTATTAATTTAGAAAGAGTCTAAAGTCCTTAAACATATTTCCTAAGAGATTAGAGCATAAGTGGTATAAGTAATGACTTAATCTATAAATGAAAAATCTTTTCAAATTTTATTTAAATTTTGACACTTCATTTTGACAAAAGCTTTAGGATTTCGATGCCTATATGCATGATGAAAGTAGATTATTGGCTAAATTAGCAAGATGAGAGTGTTCTCCACCATAAAGGATGCCCTCGCAGGTCAAGCATTCTCCTATCATATAAGGATGGAGATCCCCCAATTTCAAGGAAGAAGAAATATGCGTGCATGATGTGAGACATACAACATTCAACTAAGGGGTTGTTAAATCTTTTAATTATCTTATTTAATGCCTAGGCTTTATGGTGAGGTTATGAATTATTTAAAACTTTAGTTATGAGTTGTAGTTAGGTAGAAAATCTATTTTTATTTTAAGAGCATAATCACATCTAGGCCACACATTTAGGCATCAAACATATAAGAAACTAAGAAAAACATATCATTTATAATGTGCAATTTTAAACATAACATCAATCAATTTTATAAACTAACATAAAGAATAAGATCGCGATCAAAACCGCCATACAATAAAAAAAAAAGATGGTTAGCCGCGCTCTTATACAACCCAGAATTATAAAATAATAATTACAATTATGATGAATGAATGTTGTGGGGGGGTCTTCATTCTTCATGCCTTCATTTCTTTCCTCTTGCTTCGATTTGGTAGGTTTTAAGGCATCACATAGCACCCTAGGATAAAGCCTTCTAGCCAATGCACATCCTAATCCCCCATAACATTAATCCTTATTCCTAATGCAGAATTACATTAAAAATAGGAAAAGTAAATTTAACTATACATACAAAATAAAAGTTGGCTAAACATACATACATTCATGCTGACCTCACTTTTGGAGTGAGCTTTCAACTTCTTCATCGTAAGCATAAGGACTCCTCTAAACACTAAGAGTTCCTTAGTATTAAGACACTTCTAGTGATTAGGTGAACACTTAACCTAACCCTGGAGACTTAGAAGAGTTAGCCATAGGAATAGGTCATGCCTTAGGGATATTAGAAAAACTTGTCTACCCTATAGCTTAAACCAAATCCTTACTTCTTTCTTTCAAGTCAAACTTAAAATTCAAACCAACTTCAAATTCAAATCAACTTCAAATTCAAACCAACTTCAAATTCAAACCAACTTCAAATTCAAATCAACCTAAAATTCAAATCAACTTCAAACTCAAAAGATTTTCTCAAAACCCATTTATATCTTCATTTATATTCACAAATATAAATAAGATATAAATTCAAATAACCAAAACCAATTAAAAACTCAAATCTAAATCTAACCAAAGTTCAATTTACCTCTTTCAAGTCAAATCCTTCAACTCCTTCAAACAAATCCAAATCACTCTAAATTCAAATCATCAAAGCCAATTCAAAACTCAGATCCAAATCCAACTTAAATCCAACTTACACCCTTTCAAGTCAAATTCTTAAACTTAGCCAAATCATTCTGAAATCAATTCAAACCTCTGAATTTTCTCTTCAAATAATCAATCATTCAATATAAATGAAATATAAATTCAAATCATCAAAGCCAAATTCAAAACTCAGATCCAAATCCAACTTAAATCCAACTTACACCCTTTCAAGTCAAATTCTTAAACTTAGCCAAATCATTCTGAAATCAATTCAATCCTCTGAATTTTCTCTTCAAACAATTAATCCTTCAATCACATACCCAAATATAAATATAAACTTCAATCATCAAACCAAAATCAAACTAACCCAAGTCAAACCCATGTTCATCCTTTAAACTTGAAATTATCAAATGAATCAAAACCCATTTGACTTCAAATCACTTATAATTGGATTTATATTTCAATCATAAGTCCATATGTGAGTTCAACCAAACTTGAATCAAGCCTTGATCAAGCCAATTCACTTAGGCTCACTTGACCCAAAGTGACCTAGAACACCTTTTTGAACCAAATTCTAATCCAACCTAAATTGGATTGAACTTAGCCCATCTAAACCTTACATTGTGATCAGAAAATAATTGTTGTCAAACAACCTAACCTTTGACTAAGTCAACACTTAAACCAAACAAAATCTAAACTAGTTGAAATCCACCATAAGCCAAATTGATTGAAACCATTGATTTAAACCAATCCAAAATCAATGATTGATCAAGCCATCATCAGTCAAACCAAGCCAAATTAGGCACTTGACCCAAGTTGACCTAAAAAGTCAAATAAGTCAAATCTTGATCTAAGCTAAATTGATTGCAACCAATACGTCAAATTCATTCTAAATCACTTGTTGAACTTGACCAAAGCATCAATTGGCCAAGACCTAACCTAGCCCAATTGATGAACCCAATTTGACCTAAAAGGTAAAATCAACTTGAAACCAAACCAAACCAAAATTGATTGAAACCAAAGCTTGCAATACAATTCAAATGATCAACCAACACAAAACCAACCCATGACCTAACCCAATTAGGTCGAATGGGTTAAATTGATCAACTTGGCCTAGTTGACCCAAGTAAACTCAAATGAACCAATACCAAATATAAACCAAATTGAACCAAACCAATGACACCCATAGGCTCCAAATGATCATTTGAACTTGACCTAACCCATAGTTTGATGCAATTTGATCAATTGGTCAACCTAACCTAAATTGACTCAACTTGACCTAAATAGGTCAAATTGAACCAATTCAAACTAAATGAACTCCAAATTAATTAAAATTTGGCCCAACTCACTTTTAAATCATTTCAAATCTGCCCAAATCAAAATCAAGGCCAAATGACCATTTTTTTCATTAGGTCAAAGGGTAACCTATGGCAAAATTCACTTGGAATTTGGCCAATTCTTTCTCATGGCCACTTGACATCTTCTTAGTGGTCCATTTGGACACCACGGGAGGTGGTGAACATGACCCAATGGGTTTGGGTCAGCCATGATCCAACCCAAAGCCAAATCAACCCCTCCAATAAAATTCACCACTTGGATCACTCCTCAACCACTCCTTAAAAATGAGGCATGGAGTGCTTAAAAAAAAACAAACTAATCAATCCAAGCAATTGAAGGAAAATGACAAGATGGCTCTCCACGATGAGGGGAGAGATATACTCCCCTCATTCCCACTCAAAACAAAGACCTTGCATTGATTGAGCTTTAGGAATTGAAAGCAAGCTTTTCCAAACTTCCTAAGCCATTTCTAAGCCCTGAATTTCTCCTTCTCCTTCAAAGCCAAAATAGGGAGGTAGTTTCAACTCTAATTCATCATCTCCACCAAACCTTCACTTTGTAAGCATCATCAAGGGAGCTAGCTGAGCTCACCCAAAGTGTTTCCCAAGTCTCCAATCCACGAGAAGCATCACCTAGACCAAAGAGGATAGCCATTGGAAGGGAGCTTGGTTAACCACACCATACTTCAAATAAAGACTTGAAACTTTCAATAGGGATTCGCCTCCACTAGAAGAAACTACCTCATCCGTTGGAAGTGTCGGTGATAGCCTTCGGTGAGGTATTGCTCAAAACTGATCCTCCATTAAAAATTGCTTGATCTTTTGTGAAGAGAAATGTAATCCTATTAGATCCTAACCGTTGGATATTCTTCCCCCATTCTTCTTGATGGTTGTGGTGAATATTTATTTTTATCTTAAAATGAATTAAATGAAGACAAAAATAACACTTCTTGTTTGGAAACCATGTAGATCCGTAGATGTTCTTATTAGGATGATCGAGTATGACATTGAGGAATGATTTACTATCTCGAGAGACAGAAGTCACCATTCTACAATGTACCTAATCACCTTGATAAGGACTCCTAAGGATGATGGATCTTCAAATGTAGAGATTCTTCTCACTTTACATGGAAAAGTAAGTTTATTTTAAACTAAGTTCATTAAGTTCCTATGGAGGCAAGCCCCATAGTTAATTACATCCTAAAGAATGAGATTCTAATGCGATTATGGTAAATGATCATTGTCTCCAAAGATTTCAAAGATATGACTTTCAATCAATTGGTTTATTTTTAGAAGTTCAAGTGGGATTCATCAAAAGTAGGTAGTTATTATCGAAACTAAAGGGAGATAAGTAGGGGATGCTTATGATACTAGGAAGCCTAGTAAGTATCTCAAACTATCATATGATCGGGTTTTATATTTTTGAATTTGAAGAGGATTATTTGTTTGAGGTTAATTTTTATTAGAAATCTAGGGCTTATAATTCTAAAACACAAGATCATGAAAATGCCTAAGAGGTGAGGATTTATGCTTATAGCCCATAAAGGAAACAACAACCTCAAGGAGCTTTGGTGAGAGCCAAAGCATGACCTAAATTTAAGGCGAAGATGGGAATATAGTTTACCTCCATAAGAAAGGATAAATCACCCGACGATTGGACTTAGAACTGCCTGGGGGTGGCCACCAACTAACTCCTCCTACGACTTTAAATACATTTAGGCAAGTCTTATGATTTTGCAAGATATCTAGTTTATTTATTTAGAAAGAGAATAAGTCCTTAAACACATTCCCTAAGATACTAGATCATGTTGGGCATGATTAATGACTTAAACATAATACAAATTTTGTTATATTTTAATTTATTTTTGGATAATTATTAATGCAGAATTATGCCAATGCAAGAAGGAGGTGTTTTCACCATGGCTCTTAAAGGTCAAGCCATGTTCGTTAGCAAAGGTGGAAGCCCTCCATAAGCAAGATGATTTTTATGCATGACGTGAAACATACAACATCCAACTAAGGGGTTGCTAAATCTTTTATCTTATTTTATAACCTAGGCTTTAGGTGAGGTTATGAGTTGCTAATTCTTAGTTTTTAGTTGATTAATTAGAAAGAAAATTTATTTTTTCCTAAGAGCTTAATCGCATCCAGGTCATTCATCAAAGCAAGGAAGAAACTAAAAAATATTTCATCTTAATGCTCAAGCTAAACAAACATCAAATAATTTATAAGGCTAGTACAAAAGAATAAGAAAACCTTTGTGGTCGGGCTCCACCACATAAACTTGAAAAGAAATGGGTAGTTGAGCTCTACCCTTATACAACCCAGATTATAAAGGAATTAATTACAATAAAAAAGAAATTCATGTTATGAGGGTCTTCATTCTTCATTTCTTCTTTCTTCTTTTGGTTGGTTGGAATGTGGTTGCTCCAAAGGCTTCACATGGTGCATATTACATAGTCTTGTGATCAATGTTCATTCTAATCTCCCATAACATTCATTCCAAATCCTAATTGTAAAATTACATGAAAATGAGAAAAGTAAATCTAACTAAAACCTGCAAAATAGAGATTAGCTAAATAAACCACACAATCCCAAGCATGTATATAAATAAATTGGACTTAGCACCCCACACATGAGTAATCAAGTCTACCTGGTCTATTTTAGATTATGCTTAGGGGTATAAGCAACCTGCACAGCAAAATACATTTATATTTTTATTACAACGCCCTTTAAACCGAGAGATACAAGGTAAGTAAATGAGTTATTTAAGTATGTGTTTAATTAAAAATTTGATTTTAATATTATTAACTTTGATTTTAATGCTATTTCAAGTTTAATTTAGGGTTTATAAATTGACTTAGTCTATAGATTTAAGCAAGAAATGTAAATTAGAATATGTGAGATGAATGTGTTAAGTAATTAAGTGTTAAACCCTCACATACAAAAATAATTTCAAATGTAATAAAAATCTTAAACCTATGCTAAGCTATATGTAAGGAGGTTCAAGAGTATTGATTAAATTAATATTTGATTCTATAGGAATTTTAATTAAGGAAGAAAGCGTTAAAGGAAAGGAGATTCAAGAGAAAATATTAATTTTGTGATATTATTCTACTTATTATTTAGTATTTTTTAAATATTAATTTTATGTATTTTTTTTTTTTTTAATTAATACATTATTTGATTATTTAAAAAATTTGCTTATCTGAAATAAAGAGCTAGTTCATACGATGACTGAACTATAAAACTCATTCAGGTCAATTTATCTCTTTTTAATGAATTATATCTCAACACTGCATCATAATCTTATGTAACACATATCTAAAAAAGGGAAAAAAAGAAGGCTCCTACTAGTTGGAAGGAGCCTATCGATCGAAAAGTTAAATGAAAATCTTAACTAATATTCAAAGCGAATATTTATTAATGTTAACAACAACCAACAACAATAATTAAAATCTATAATATTACAAGTAGAAAGCTATAAATAATTAAAAAAGCACTAATCCAGCCAAGGGTCCAAAATGCATATATGAAAGAATATGTTATGATCCCATTTATTATTTGTTATAAAAAAGCAAAACAGAAATATTTTTCTTTGAATCTCTATATGAATAAAACAATGATATTTATCCCATATATACTATTTGCTATTAAGAAAGGCATCAAACAAAAGTTTGCAATCACATGATGACTTAGAATTATGGAAGTAATGCTTTGATCAAGATGTGTGCCCAAGAGTTCTTATAGAAGACAAAGAGCCCTTATTAACATAAAAAAAAAAAAAACTTTCAAAAAATAGTTCAAGCAAAAAAATTACCTAATAAATACATAGTCCATAAAGAAAATAATTTTCTTAAACTAAAGCTACAATATGCCTAAAGAGAAAAATCCTCACTCTAAAATAAAGAGAAAATATGGAAAAATGAAAAAAAAAAAATGCTCAACCAAGACTCTAGGATGATCATGCAAGACTCCAAAACCTGCAAAATACTTTTATAAGATACTAAAGAAAGAATAACAACAAGTAAATGAAAATAAAGATGAAAAATATGAAAAAAATAAAGTAAGAAAAAAAAGGCTCAGCTCACTTAAAAAAATATCTCAAAGATCAATTAAATATGTAAGCATCCAAACTCCATTCAGGAGAGTTACAATCACATATAAATCTATCGATTGAAGAAATAAAAGAGAAAAATATCAAAGTCATCATTGCCTCTTACCCAACCAAAGAAGATAGCCAAGGCCAACTACTAAAAGAACAATACACACAATCGAAGAGGAGATCATCACAACAAACCAACCAACCATTCATTAAAGGGTAAAGCATTCTCTCTAAATATGAGACTTATCTTATTATACTTTGTACTTCAAAACAGATATATAGTGAAAAATTTTTACTGGGCGAGGCCCCGTGATTTTTTCCCCCTCTTTTTGGGATTTTTTCACGTAAAAATCCTGAAGTTTCTTATTCTCTTCTCAAATATCTGTATGGATTTCAACAAAGCGATAAACTTTTATTCTACCATAACTTTTCTAGCACGCAACAAATATATTTTTCTTGATCAAGCAATTTCCAATCTTTCAAGTACTACTAAATTAAGGTCATATTTTATCATTTATAACTTCATTATCTTAAACAATTTTTTCTAAAAGGAATAAGTGATTATTTATCTAAGAATATTTGGTTTTGTAAATCAATTGGAGGAAACAAATATTAAATAGATTAAACTATTAAATATTATTCATTTAAAAATATTATATATAGTAAAACACATTAGATGCTTTCCAAATAAATATAAAATATGGATTTATACCTCAATCCTTTTCCCCAAAAACTTAAATTTGGCAACATTAGAAAGAATATTTGGTTTAGTAAATCAATTAGATGATACAAATGTTAAATAGATTAAATTATTAAATGTCATCCGTTTAAAAATATTACTTACTGTCAAACAAATTAAATGCTTTCTAAATAAATATAAAATATGAATTTATACTCCAATGCTTTTCTAAGTGCGCAAAAGTGCAACTTGTTATATCAACTTCTTAACTCTTTGAATTTCTATTACATGAATTTCATGCTTTTTCTTTTAATATTTTGATGTCTTTCACTACCTCAAATAAATATGTGATTAATAAATAATTATTTTTAAAAGGATATAAGTGGTAATTTATCTTAAGTTTAAAAAATGAACAATTTTTAACTTGCATATAAAATTTATAATTCAGGTAATATGTTTACTGGGTATTTATCTAATTTTATTTTCTTCTATTATTTTTTATTACTACATTTCTATATTACGTGCATAAAATATTAGACTTACCTTATGTGAGCCAATTATGTCTCTACAATTCTTCTAATTACTCTTACCGTGTTATCAATGTATCTTTAATTCTTTTGCTATTTTTGACTATTAAAAAAATAAGAGTATTTGCCATTTGATGTGAGTTTATTTTTGCTCTTCCATTTAGGACACTTCAACATTATTTTGCTAGTTTTTCTCAAAATCAGTAAAGTTTGCTTGTTTCATCAATGACTTAATCATAGAAAGATGATTGGGACATTAAGCCTTTGTTAGGACAAACAAGTGCTGATCTTATTATTTTGCTTATATATATATATATATATATATATATATAGAGAGAGAGAGAGAGAGAGAGAGAGAGAGAGAGAGAGAGAGAGAGAGAGAGAGAGATAAATGTTATTGAACTCAAATTAAAGTAAAAAAATGAACCCACCTAAACTTATAAATAAAACTATTTTTAGAAAATTAAACGAAAAATGATAGAGGCAAACCAAGCTTATGAGAGTCTCATCAAAGGCATGGATTGTTAGTATGATGGTGAAACCTAGAGATCAACTACGAAGCAAATGTATCTTTGCATATTTCTTCAATCAAACTTATTGCTACTAACTTACTAAGCCCTTACTTGCAAGAAATAAAAGGTACAGAAGAAGTTGCTTTCAATTAATGGCTCTCTCTCAAAAGAAAACTTGGAGCAACAATTGATTTAGTCTCTTCTCTTTATTCTTTTGCTTCTGTATAGTTACTGTTAAATATTTCAGACTCTGTTTTTAATATCACCAACCATTTTTTGTTAGTATTCTATAATATGGTAAAAGAAAATAAGGGAAGAAATGTGAAAAATGTGTCAATAGAATTTTATTTTATGCGAAAATATGATAACTTTATCTACATCAACTAGTACATCACTAGGATTGTCAAAATAGTTCGTTGTTTGCGAACAACTATTTTTAAATTGAGCAGTAGAACTATATCTTTATAGTAATAAAAAGTTATTAGACTATTCTATAATATAATTGAGATTCTAGAAGAAATATCAACTTCATATAGAAAAACTTCTCATCCAACGAAATTAATATAGGCAAGTCTGAAAGAAATTTAAATTCACATTTTAATTATCTGGATATTAATGTCTGATTGTTAGTTCAACAAGCAAAACTTTCCTCTCTCTCTCTCTCTCTCTCTCTCTTGGCATAAAGAGAGCTCATGAGCTTTAGCCCATGTGAGTCAGCTTGTGCTCGAGCTCAAGCCGATGCTTTCGAGTTGTCGACTCACTGGTTTATACCCCTAATTGAAGCCATTCTTCGTGCCAATCTTATAAATGTAACACTTTAGGGTCAATGATACCAGATGGTGTCCCCTCACCTTGCAAGCAATGGAAGACGGTGGTAGCATCAAGACCAAAGAGATTTCATAGAGCTCCTACCGGATGAAGGAACACTATGTGGACAAAAGCTAACAAGTTGATTTTGGGTCCATATTACACAGTATCCTTATAAATTGTGTTATTTTGCATATGCTAGTAGACAGGGTGAGCATGGGTTATTATCGGTTGGTGTGGGTCAAACCAAATAAACCAAACTTAATTTTTAAAACCGAACCGATCAAATTATCATAAAAAAATGGTGTTGAAAATTCAAAATAGCCTAGTGCTTAAAAGTAGCCAGTGCAACAAGGGCATGTTCTTCGTTTTATATCTTTTACTTTTCCTCCACCTAACTTAACTTTTTTTATATAATATACCACATAAAATGGTGTTGAAAATTCAAAATATCCAAGAATATATTATTGGCTCATCATCAAGGATGGCAGAGAGTAAACTCAGTTTATTTCATTACAAGTTATGAGTTTAGTAGAAGGGAAGCATGAACAAAGACTCCACATCTTGTTACTACTATAATGAATAGATTAGGACTCTATTTACAACTTACAGCTATTTTGGCAATTCCTTACCTTTCGAGCTTCCTCATTAAGTACAAAATAAAATATATGTAAAATATTGCATGTTGGATCCCTGGCCAATAAACTTAAACTTGGGATGAAGATGATAGCTCCCAAGAGTTCTCATCTATTAAAATGTAATGAAAAATATTGAACCCTCGTCTGGTAGTTTTGTGCCCTTGGAAGAGCGAATCCAACTACATTCCCAATGGCAGTGCATCAACGCCATAAGCATCAATATCTTCCAATAGTGGACTTCTTGATTGTTTAAATATTATTTCTCCTAACTTAAACCTAAATCCTAATATAAATCTTATAGATCAGAAAAAATAAATAGCATTTTATTAATCTTTTTCATTTTAATTTATGATAAATAAATACAATAAGAAATTACTTTCAATTACACATCACTTAAATTTCTAATAACATATAATTTTAATCTATTAATGATCGTATTAGTCATCTTAAATTACATTTAAAATAACAATAAATAAGAATTAAATTTAAATTTTAAAAATGATTTTTAATTCTCGGTGTTATTATTATTGAATATCTTAAATGTGAAAATATAAATGTAAGATTTATTTAAGATAATTTGTCATTTTGCTTCATTTTTTTAATTACAATAATATTTTTATTTAGAAT
Organism: Cymbidium sinense; assembly: GCA_021442155.1. Classification (NCBI taxonomy): domain Eukaryota; kingdom Viridiplantae; phylum Streptophyta; class Magnoliopsida; order Asparagales; family Orchidaceae; genus Cymbidium; species Cymbidium sinense. The sequence goes on along the minus strand of CM038229.1, from coordinate 57,572,813 downwards.
CTTCTACAACAGCTATTATACAATTTTTTTTTTCAAGAAAAATTATCATAAAAAAAAGAATGATTGGGAATCTTTTAAATTTATTATTATTATTATTATATGTGATATGGCTCTCAAAATACCACTAGTCAAAGCACAAATCTTGATGAAATGAGATATGATTTTGAGTCAAAACCGACGAGATCAAGACTTAAAATATCATTGGAATCTTTGGGACATCAATTAAATCCCAAAACAGCTCTCTCAAATATGGAGTGTTTATAGTCAAATCGAAGGCTCAACAAGCGGATCTAATGAGCCTAAGATCTCATAATTCGACCTCATTTGGGTATCCAAATGCTCAAAATACATCAAATGATCGAAGGCCGTCCATCGGGGAGTGCAGACGGCTTTACATGAATTCACAAGAATGCCCTCCTCCCATCTATAAATTTCATTCCTCACAAAAGAGGAGGAGGGGCCAAGTGAAGAACAAATGAAGTGAAGAAGAAGAGGAGCTGAAGCAAGGAAGAAGAGGAGGAGCCACCGCTCGACGATCGTCAACCCACCACACGCCACGCGATCCTGCCGCAATTTGCCCAAGCAAGGAAGAAGAGGAAGAGTCAGTAAGGAAGAAGAGGAAGAGTCAAAGGAAGAAGAGGAAGAGTCCAAACAAGGAAGAAGAGGAGGAACCCAAGTAAAGAAGAGAAGAGCCCGAAGAAGAAGAAGAAAAGCCTGGGAGGAAGAAGAAGCTCAAGCTTGAAGATCCTCCAAGCAAGGTCGCACCACGCTCGACGGCCAACCACTATCACCCCACCTTCATAATTGTCCCGATCTTCACCTACTACAAGAATCATTACAACTGATTGTTTACTGTTTTCCTCCCTCATATGCAATTCAATCTTGTGGAAGACTCAGACTAAACAAATACATATGGAAGCTTTTATCGGGCGACATTTTCCCTCTTTCGAGGTTTTCCACGTTAAAATGAGTGTCTCTTGTTCGCTTTGATTACTGTGTGCTTGGACTTCACAACAAGGCTGCGCGTAACTTTCACTCTCATGACATTTTCTAGACGCAGCTTGACGCCGCCGGAAGTCGATTCCATTATTTCATCTATGACGCACCAAGTTTCCCAACAAGATCAAAACCACCATCGAGGTGGAGTATTTCAAGCTTTTAAAGAGCGAAGAATGAAGATTCATCAAACTTTGTTCCTTGATCGGAACTGGGGCAACTCTTAATCTCAAAAGATAAGCAAGTCGAACACCAACTGGCAAAGATCAATGGTCAACTCGTTACAAGCTCATAAATATTCGACCTCTTCCATACGGGTTAACGCCATCAGTAAACACTCGACAAACAATCTAGATAGGTCAAAACGTCCTTGGTGGACTTCGCGATCTCTTCCAAACGCAGCATCGAGCAAAGCTCTAAAACAACCGGAAAGGTAAAACACACTCTGTTAATGTCATCGGATAATCGATAAACAACCTCGGATGGGTCAAAATCTCATCGTCCGCCACTGGTCTTACCGCCACCGCCAGCCCATCGCTGAAAATCTTCGCCATATCACCATTATCGATGGTCATCGGCGATTACATACCGCTACCGCTGGACTAATGCCGCCATTGTTGCCGCCGACCACCCCCGCCAACCACTATATCGCCGCAACTACGCCGGCCATCGCTAACTATCGCCGGCAATCTTCCGGCTATCACCATTGTCGCCGTCATCTGCGGACCACTGACGCCGCCGCTGGCGTCGAAACGCCCTTGTGGACTTCCGATCTTCCATGCACGTTTGCAAAGCTCGACAAATAACCCAAAGGTCAAAACGCCCTTGGTGGACTTCTGCGAGGTTAATGTCATCGAAAGCTCGACAAACAACCGAAGGTCAAACGCCCTTGGTGGACTTCCGCGATCTCTTCCATATGGTGCCATCGAGCAAAGCCGACAAATGACCGTGAAAGGTCGCGGACTCCTCGGATCTTCCATACGCAATGTCATCGAGCAAAGCTCGAAAACCACCCAGATAGTCAAAGCCCTGGACTTCCGACCTCTTCCATATGGGTTAACGCCATCAAGTAAACACTCAAACAACCGATTGGTCAAAACGCGTCGTGGACTCCGCGACCTCTTCCATACGCGCCATCGGTAAACACTCAAACAACCCAGATAGGTCAAAACGTCCTTGGTGGACTCCGCGACCTTCCATACGCGATGTCATCGAGCAAAAAACTCGACAAACAACCGGAAAGGTCAGGTTCTTGTGACTTCACCTTCCATGCACGGTAACACCCCGACAAACAACCTCGATAAGTCAAATCGCCATCGCCGCCATCCCCGCTTAACCGACGCCCGCTAATTACTGCGTCGCTATCCCGGATCGATGCGGCCACGGACAATCGAGCTGCGCGTTGACCAACCCACGGCCGCTAACCAATATGCCACCGCCGCAACTACTATCAGCTGCATTATCAACCGCCATCGCTGATAACCCCGCGGCGCTAACCTTAGGGTACCGCCGACTATGCCATCGCGCCATCACCGCTACCACCATCGGAATCAATGGTTATCACCATTGTCGCGGCGGTTGATTACTGCCGCTGGCGCACCGCTGACTACTCGCCAGATACCTCCATACGTTAATATCGAGCAAAAAACTCGACAAACAACCTGTGAAGGTCAAAACCCTTGGTGGACATCCCGCTCTTCCATACGCAGCACGTCATCGAGCAAAGCTCGACAAACAACCCGATAGGTCAAAACGCCCTCATGGACTCACCGACCTCTTCCATACGGTGCCGCGAAATAATATTCACCAATAACGAAAGGTCAAAACTTACCCACTCTACGCGTTAATGCCATCGGTAACACTCGATAAACAACCCGGATGGGTATCCTCGATAATTATATCCATAACGCAACAATATCAATATCAATCTGGAACATTGAATCTCCGCTCACATCGTCATTACTCACCGCACCTGCCATACATCGGTTACATTGCCGTGTTCGCTGACCACCCCCTTTAGCCACGAGAGTCTACCGCTGTTGATATCGCGGTTCCGCCATAATTATCGCGTCAATCTCCTGGATCTCGCTGACAGATGCCGCATGGATTACATTATTGCTGGACTACCTCCTTCGGCGCAACCACTATACAGCGCTGGTACTCGCCGGGCATCGCCTCCATCACGGCAATCCACGGCGTCTTATCGCCGCCGGTTATCTCGGCTACCATCATCAACATTCATCGCTTCGCCTCCGCGGATCGCCCTAACCCGGACGGCCGACGGGCCGAAACGGAACCACGATATACCGTGGCCTTGATCACCTAACCCGACCGACGTCGGAAACCGGAACCACGACGATACCGCGGGCCTTGATCGCCTCCGACGGGACGCGGGAAACCGAACCACGACGATACCGTGGCCTTGATCGCCTCTAACCCGACGGTCGACGCGAACCGGAACCACGACGATACTGCCGATCGCCTTCCTAACCCGACGACGGTCCGACGCGGGTCGAACCGAACCACGACGATACCGTGATCGCCTCTAACCCGGACGGCGTCCGACGGCGGAACCGAACCAATGACGCGTGGCCTTGATCGCCCTAACCGGACGGTCAAGAGCAGAACCGGAACCACCACGAATACGTGACGCTCTAACCTCCGGACGGCCGACGCGGTAAACCGGAACCACGACGATACCGCGGCCTTGATCGCCTCCTTGATCTCCCTGAACGCTTCTCTTGATCGCTTCTTGATTGCCTCCAAAGGACCTCACTCAAGAAGAAAGGGAGGGAAAGGTGTCTCCCTCTCATCCTGGGGAATTTATATCCCACAAGGACAAAAGGGTAAAATCCTCAAAAATGGCTCAAAACTTATTGGTTCAGTGTATGCTGCCATAGGCATAGACTGATGGACAAGCAGACAAGACGCCTGCCCTCCCGGCCTCCGCCTGCTCCCGGAGGTGTGTGTCGACGACCGTCGCTAACAAACGCCATGACCAACTGCCGCAACCGCCGTCAAACGTCTCATCGTCAACCGTCATGTGGCACAACCGTGCTAGACCCAACCGAAGCGACGAATAAAAACCGACCCGCGACATCGACCGACGACGACCGAGCCACAATCGAACCGAGGCGACGCTGACCGACCAAGGACGCGAATTCGTCAGTGGTACATAGCGGCTGGGTTTGACAGCCCTCATGGCCAAGGCCGGACGCAGACGGCGCCATAACCCGATGTCCCGAACAAAACGTAGTATCCAAATAGATCCAGAATCTCAACTACGCTACGGCTACATCTACTTCATAATCATAATCTCTCAAAATGTATGATTCATGGCCCGCGTTCTTGAAGAATTCATTATTTTCGAGCATTTGACGATATATTTTGGATGACAAATGTCATCCAAAAAATAGCAACGATATGGCTCTCAAAATACCACTAAAGACAAATCTTGATGTCGAAAAGATATGATTTTGAGTCAAACCGATCGAGATCAAGCACTTAAAATATCATCGAATCTGGGACATCAATTAAATCCCAAAATATGGAGTGTTTATAGTCAAATCGGCGCCTCGACAAGGATCTAACGAGCCTAAGATCTCATAATTCGACCTCATTTGGGCATCCAAATGCTCAAAATACATCAAATGATGAAGGAATCATCCGAAATGTCCGATGGAGTGAGACGGGCTTTACATGAATTCACAAAATGCCCTCCTCTCATCTATAAATAGGCCTTCCTCACACCAAAAGAAGAGGAGGGGCCAAGTGAAGAACAAATGAAATGAAGAAGAAGAGCAAGGAAGGAAAAAGAGGATGAGCCACCGCCACGATTAATCACCACCGGCCACCGCTGCAGCCGATCCTTGCCCAATTTGCCCAAGCAAGGAAGAAGAGGAAGAGTCCGAAAAGGAAGAAGAGGAAGAGTCCGGAAGAAGAAGGAAGAGTCCAAACAAGGAAGAAGAGGAGGAACCCAAGAAGAGGAAGAGCAAAGCAAGGAAGAAGAAGAGGAAAGCCCAAGCAAGGAGGAAGAAGAAGCTCAAGCTTGAAGATCCTCCAAGCAGTCGCACTGCCGGTCCATCAACCACCATCACCCACCTTCATCGCTAATTGTCCTCGATCTTCACCTACTACCAAAGAATCATTACAACGATCGTTGTTACATATGCTTTTTTCCTCCTCATATGCATCAAGACTCAGACAAACAAATACATAGTGGAAGCTTTCTCCAGGTTTTCCCCTCTTCGAGGTTTTCCACGTTAAAAAATGAGTGTCTCTTGTTCGCTCTTTGATTACCTGTGTGTGTGCTGGACTTCACAACAAGGCTAAGGCGTAAACTTTCACTCTACCGCGACTGATTTTCTAGCACGCAACAATATGCATGAATTTTTAAGCTTATCTAGATAGCTATCTCTAGCTGAAAATTAACAGAAAAGATAGAAGGTATCTTATATAATTATCCTTCTTACTTGCTAGTGCTGTTGATTTTATTTTTTTATTTTTATAGAATGATATTCATAACCCAAAATAATATTATTGGCACAAAAATACAAAAAAATAAGTCAAAAGGCGAAGTTAACCAAAGTAGTTTGGGGACAGAAGCGTGAATCATCACACCGTAGGCATTAAAATTTTTTCTTTTATTTAATAATAAAAATAATAAAAGTTTAATTTATTATTAATGCATTACACTAAATTTTTAAAAAATTAAATGACAATTGAATTTATTGTGATCAAAATTTGACCATAATATTTTAGTTCAATTTTTTTTTCCATTATGATGACATGTTAGTGCTAATTGGTTTAATTCAGGAAAAATTTAAAATAATTATTATCATGATTTTAAATTTATTAAAAAATAATGATTGCATCAAATCCAAAATCAGGATGCATTAGTCGAAGAATGATAAAAAAATCTTAGGAGAAAATATTGATAAGATAATAATAAAATATTATTTTATGATAATTAATCAAGAGTTTATAGAGTGGTGAGCACTGATAATGAATAAATTTGTAGTAGATTATGAAGAACATATATTTTCATTAAAATTAATGAATTGATATTGGAAAAAAAATATCCAAATATGTACTTATTCGTTTGATTCATGAAAATGCTGGTGTAAAGGCATAATTTTAGGAACGACATGGAAATGCTACTTGCCAAACACCTCATACAGTAGCTTTTCCAAACAAGAAGGGGAGAATGGTACCCCAAACAGGCCAATGATGGTTTAAAATAATGGGAAACGAGTTTTGTAGAAAGTACTTTCCGTTTGACTAAAGGCTTCATTTGTTTCAGCCTTTTCTCGTTGTATTTTTTAAAATGAAGTTTATAAATTTTAAACCCGTTAATTTTCTACACTTTTATAAACGCCATTTTCCTCTCTTATAAAAGTTGTTTTAGACGTTTTAAAGTAGTGTTTCTAAAAACTATTTCAAAACAAACTTTTTTAAAAGTAAAAGTTTACCCAAACGAAGGAGGCCGCCTTTCCTTGTCCCAGGTCTATCGATTCTCAGTACCAGAGGCCCACCTAACCAACGCCAGACTGGCTTTGCGGAAGATAAGGATGCTAAGCTCATGTTCGCACCTTTGATGCGACTGCATCACGGACGGTGGGGCCGCAGATTTAGCGGGCCATGAATGCGCGTCGATTTTAAATAAGTTCACGCCGCCGCAACGCTGCCGTCGCCAGCCCCCGCGCGTCCGTCCGGCCACCACCGGTCACCCCGGTTGCCACCATCCACGACTACCCCCGACGTGTAACTCAGATTCTCGTCGGGCCGTAGCTCGATCGCGACTGGATGGCTTGTTCTTTAGGAACATCGAGTCCGACACCCAAATTTTTTGCATCACCTTCATTTAATCCGCTGCGGAGAATTTTGAATTTTTCTCAGGTCGCATGCATTGGATTTCCAACATGCACAGCATGCCTACGCATGAAGGCGAGGGGTTTAGCTCACTCCCTAATAGAAGGTCCCCAAAATGCTTCTTTTGGCCCAAAGACACTGACCGAAAACAGAGGTCAAGCAATCTCCATCCTCAAGCAAACCAAAGGGACGTGATAACGAATGTGCATTTTCATACTGCGAGGCACGTATATTCGCATCACAGCGCAAAGATGCTCCATGTGAGATGCTAAGTCGGCCAACACTCTGAAGAGTGCCATCGATTCGTATGCCGCATGAAGCCCTTCGTAGCACTATGCCCGAAAATTCCATTCGATTCGCAACACATTGACATAACATGAAGGAAGCATGCAGATCCTAAGATCATGAGTATAGTCACCCTTACATGCAAGTCTGGCAGCAAAACAACGGACCTGCTACCTAGTTCAGCTTATCTCTAATAGACAGGCAGGGCAAAATGCACATTTCAGACTCCGGAAGTTCCAGAAAGCCCAAAAGCTTACTTTTTTATGGGTGGTCATATGCCCAAATGGAAGCTGTCAAATGCACCCATGAGCACCAATATGAGGTTTTAGGAGGTTCCAGCCTCAAAAATGGCAAACACTAATTTTGAGGAGTTAAGCGCATATGGCACCACAAGACCCGCCACCTGGGTTAGAAGATACCATGGGCCGCGGAGGGTGCGCGGGCCAGGGGCTAGGTGCTGAAGGGGCACCTGGGGGCATCGCACGCGTCACGCCGGAGGCCACGCGGCGCAAATACCCACTGAGGGCCCCGAAGTGCGCGCCCGCCGAGTCCCCACTGGAAGCCGCTGGCCAGCGCTTCACGCCACCGAGGTCTCAGTGCGTATACGGGCCAGGTGCTGAGGCCGCTTCGCTACTGGCTCGCCGCGACTGGGAACGACCTTCGGTCATTTTGAATATTTGTCAGGTCGGGCGCACGCTCGTTATCGACTTCGATTCGGATTTCTACCCAGACATTATTTTTCTCGCACAGAATAGCAAAGGCTCATATGGGTGCACCGGCGTCGACAGCAACAAAGCGCCGAGAATATAGTGGGGCGAGACATGTCACGTCACATGCTCACGCGGCCATTGGCACACCCATCTCGCATGCCCGCACGGCGGAGGTGTCGCCGAGTTCCGTAATCCCCAAAGTTTACTTTTTCACCGGCACACATTTTGCACCGGGTGCTCTGCGCCGACCCCATGCTAATTTAACGAGACAAATGCCCTCGATTCCCACTCACGGACATTATTTTTCTCGTGCGGCATATCGAAGGCTCGTACGGGTGCACGGACAACGTCGGATAAGCAGTGACGTGTGGTTCGAGAAAATAGCGCAAGCATGTCGCCGACGGCCGCGATGTCGAATGCTCACGACGCTATTGGCATGCCCGTCTGCATGCATGGCATGCTCCGAAGCGCGAGCGAATGCCGGGTCACTCGACACGGGCAGCCAAAATATAGTTTTGGCCCCAGTTCTAATCCCCAAAGAGCTTACTTTTTCACGCACGCGCACGGTGACGCGACGCAGTGGCCGCCCCGCGGCGACTTTCTGTATAAACCCCACCGCTCCGACGCGGAGGCGATTGGGGATGAATCTGACATAGGGCAAGATCTCAGTGGATCGGTGGCAACAAAGGCCACTCTGCCACATACAATGCCCCGTCGCGATTTTAAGTCATCTGCAAAGGATTCAGCCTGTCGTCCGTTCGGAATTGCATTTCAGGGCATCCGCACCGGCGTCTTAGTCTGCCGGCACGAATGCCGCCCACATCATGTGCCCTCGGGGGCCAAAGCCCTACCACTGGTCGACGGGCGGACGATGGGCTCAACGCCGCATTTTTAGCACGGATTCTGACTTTAGAGGTGTTTATTCATAATCTTCACCAGAAGCTCCACTAGCTTTTCTTTTCAACCAAGTGCGATGACCGTGAATCGCCAGCCTCGCAGGTTGAATTACTATCGCAAAGACATCATCAGGTAAAACTAACCCGTCTCACGCCTAAACCTAGCTCACGCTCCCTATTGGTGGGTGAACAATCCAACACTTGGTGATTCGCTTCAAAATGATAGGAAGAGCGACATCGAAGGATTAAAAGCAACGCCGCTATGAACGCCACGCCACAAGCCGCTTATCCCTGGTAACTTTTCGACACCTCTAGCTTCAAATTGAACGACTAAAGGATCGATAGCCACACTTTCACGGTTTGTATTCTGACCGGAAATCGAATCAAACAAGCTTTTATCCTTTTTTTCCACACAAGATTGCTCTCGTTGAGCTCATCTTAGGACACTGCGTTATCAGATGTACCCCCAAACTCCCCACCTGACAATGTCTTCCGCCCGGATCGACCCGCCGGGGCGAGACTTAAAAGCCAAAAGGAGGGGCCAGCCCCGCCTCCGTCTCTACCTGAATAAGTAAAATAAAAGTATGGTATTTCACCGGGCGGTGGCTCCCACTTATCCTACACCTCTCAAGTCATTTCACAAAGTCAAACTAGTGTCAAGCTCAACAAGGTCTTCTTTCCCCGCTGATTCCGCCAAGCCCGATCCCTGGTCATTTGGATAAGAAGTGTGGACAAGGGAATCTCGTTAACCCATTCATGTGTGTCACTAATTAGATGACGATGCATTTAGCTACCTTAAGAGAGTCATAGTTACTCCGTTTACGCTTGAATTTTTCACTTTGACATTCGAAGGCCCGTAAAATCACATTGCGTGAGCATCCACTCGGACCATCGCAATGCTTTGTTTTAATTAAACAGATTCCCTTGACCGCACGCTCGAAGCGTTGACGCCGGAAGGTCCCCGTGGGTTGCTCAACCCCTCTCCAAGACGCTGGCGACGCTTGCCATTAATAGCTGAAAGTACCGACACCGATGGATTCAGGACTGGGACCCTCATGCCCAACCCTCAGAGCCAATCCTTTTCTCGAAGTTACGGATCCATTTTGCCGACTTTCCTTGCCTACATTGTTCCATCGAGCAGGTCGTTTCACCTTGAGACTGAGCGCGCGTTATGAGTACAACCGAAGCGTGGACGATTCGCCCCGATTTTCGGGCCGGACCGGATGCCGCCAACGTATGACTCTTCCACCGGCTGACCTACCTCGAGCCGCTTCGGGTGTTAAAAGATAACTCTTCCCGAGGCCCCCGCCAACATCTCCGGACTACCAAACGTCGTCGTCAGCCGCCACATCCCGGCTCGGGAATTTTAACCCGACTCTTTCGGCTCGATGAAGCTGGCGCCTCCCCCCCGCTCTTAGATTGCCTAACCCATGTGCAAGTGTCGCTCACATGGAACCTTCCCCTTCGCCTTCAAAGCTTCATTTGAATATTTGCTACTACCACCAAGATCCACAGACGGCCCAAGACTGCTCACTCAGTACTCACCCACCGTTCCCACTCATCCTGCCTAGTCGTCACTGATCGGTTTAGCTTCGTCAGCTTTACTTTAAAAGTTTGTTTTGAAGTAGTTTTAGAAACACTACTTTAAGGCTTCATTTGGTAAGCTTTTACTTTTAAAAAAAGTTTGTTTTGAAGTAGTTTTTAGAAACGCTACTTTAAAACGGCGTATATAAACAGCTTTTTATGAAGAGAGGAAAACGATGTTTTGTAAATAGTGCAGAAAATTCAAACGGGTTTTAAAATTTATAAACTCCATTTTAAAAAACACAACACAGGAAAAAAGCTGAAACAAACGAAGCCTAAAACGTCATATATAAACAGCTTTTTATAAAGAGAGGAAAACGACGTTTTGTAAAAAGTACAGAAAATTCAAACGGGTTTTAAAATTTAGAAACTCCATTTTAAAAAATGCAACGCAGGGAAAAGTCGAACAAACGAAGTCTTTAGTATCGGTTTACGATGTGTGCTTTTAAAAGTTAGTTTATATTTTTAAAAT